>JAZHYW010035781.1:0-45335 GCA_037355805.1 Ixodes ricinus | reverse complement strand
CGTTTTTTCCGAGTGTTTTTCCTGCTGGTGCCTGACCGACTGAATTGTTTCAGAAACTGTCTCGAGAGCCGAGGCCGGTTTTCTCCCAGGGAGATTGTATACGTCTGCCTCGCAAACCTGACAGGTGTGTGTCGTTCGACCGTTTTTTCCGGAGTGTTTTTCCTGCTGGTGCCTGACCGACTGAATTGTTTCAGAAACTGTCTCGAGAGCCGAGGCCGGTTTTCTCCCAGGGAGATTGTATACGTCTGCCTCGCAAACCTGACAGGTGTGTGTCGTTCGACTGTTTTTTCCGAGTGTTTTTCCTGCTGGTGCCTGACCGACTGAATTGTTTCAGAAACTGTCTCGAGAGCCGAGGCCGGTTTTCTCCCAGGGAGATTGTATACGTCTGCCTCGCAAACCTGACAGGTGTGTGTCGTTTGACCGTTTTTTTCGAGTGTTTTTCCTGCTGGTGCCTGACCGACTGAATTGTTTCAGAAACTGTCTCGAGAGCCGAGGCCGGTTTTCTCCCAGGGAGATTGTATACGTCTGCCTCGCAAACCTGACAGGTGTGTGTCGTTCGACCGTTTTTTCCGAGTGTTTTTCCTGCTGGTGCCTGACCGACTGAATTGTTTCAGAAACTGTCTCGAGAGCCGAGGCCGGTTTTCTCCCAGGGAGATTGTATACGTCTGCCTCGCAAACCTGACAGGTGTGTGTCGTTCGACTGTTTTTTCCGAGTGTTTTTCCTGCTGGTGCCTGACCGACTGAATTGTTTCAGAAACTGTCTCGAGAGCCGAGGCCGGTTTTCTCCCAGGGAGATTGTATACGTCTGCCTCGCAAACCTGACAGGTGTGTGTCGTTCGACTGTTTTTTCCGAGTGTTTTTCCTGCTGGTGCCTGACCGACTGAATTGTTTCAGAAACTGTCTCGAGAGCCGAGGCCGGTTTTCTCCCAGGGAGATTGTATACGTCTGCCTCGCAAACCTGACAGGTGTGTGTCGTTCGACTGTTTTTTCCGAGTGTTTTTCCTGCTGGTGCCTGACCGACTGAATTGTTTCAGAAACTGTCTCGAGAGCCGAGGCCGGTTTTCTCCCAGGGAGATTGTATACGTCTGCCTCGCAAACCTGACAGGTGTGTGTCGTTCGACTGTTTTTTCCGAGTGTTTTTCCTGCTGGTGCCTGACCGACTGAATTGTTTCAGAAACTGTCTCGAGAGCCGAGGCCGGTTTTCTCCCAGGGAGATTGTATACGTCTGCCTCGCAAACCTGACAGGTGTGTGTCGTTCGACCGTTTTTTCCGAGTGTTTTTCCTGCTGGTGCCTGACCGACTGAATTGTTTCAGAAACTGTCTCGAGAGCCGAGGCCGGTTTTCTCCCAGGGAGATTGTATACGTCTGCCTCGCAAACCTGACAGGTGTGTGTCGTTCGACCGTTTTTTCCGAGTGTTTTTCCTGCTGGTGCCTGACCGACTGAATTGTTTCAGAAACTGTCTCGAGAGCCGAGGCCGGTTTTCTCCCAGGGAGATTGTATACGTCTGCCTCGCAAACCTGACAGGTGTGTGTCGTTCGACCGTTTTTTTCGAGTGTTTTTCCTGCTGGTGCCTGACCGACTGAATTGTTTCAGAAACTGTCTCGAGAGCCGAGGCCGGTTTTCTCCCAGGGAGATTGTATACGTCTGCCTCGCAAACCTGACAGGTGTGTGTCGTTCGACCGTTTTTTCCGAGTGTTTTTCCTGCTGGTGCCTGACCGACTGAATTGTTTCAGAAACTGTCTCGAGAGCCGAGGCCGGTTTTCTCCCAGGGAGATTGTATACGTCTGCCTCGCAAACCTGACAGGTGTGTGTCGTTCGACCGTTTTTTTCGAGTGTTTTTCCTGCTGGTGCCTGACCGACTGAATTGTTTCAGAAACTGTCTCGAGAGCCGAGGCCGGTTTTCTCCCAGGGAGATTGTATACGTCTGCCTCGCAAACCTGACAGGTGTGTGTCGTTCGACCGTTTTTTCCGAGTGTTTTTCCTGCTGGTGCCTGACCGACTGAATTGTTTCAGAAACTGTCTCGAGAGCCGAGGCCGGTTTTCTCCCAGGGAGATTGTATACGTCTGCCTCGCAAACCTGACAGGTGTGTGTCGTTCGACTGTTTTTTTCGAGTGTTTTTCCTGCTGGTGCCTGACCGACTGAATTGTTTCAGAAACTGTCTCGAGAGCCGAGGCCGGTTTTCTCCCAGGGAGATTGTATACGTCTGCCTCGCAAACCTGACAGGTGTGTGTCGTTCGACCGTTTTTTCCGAGTGTTTTTCCTGCTGGTGCCTGACCGACTGAATTGTTTCAGAAACTGTCTCGAGAGCCGAGGCCGGTTTTCTCCCAGGGAGATTGTATACGTCTGCCTCGCAAACCTGACAGGTGTGTGTCGTTCGACTGTTTTTTCCGAGTGTTTTTCCTGCTGGTGCCTGACCGACTGAATTGTTTCAGAAACTGTCTCGAGAGCCGAGGCCGGTTTTCTCCCAGGGAGATTGTATACGTCTGCCTCGCAAACCTGACAGGTGTGTGTCGTTCGACCGTTTTTTTCGAGTGTTTTTCCTGCTGGTGCCTGACCGACTGAATTGTTTCAGAAACTGTCTCGAGAGCCGAGGCCGGTTTTCTCCCAGGGAGATTGTATACGTCTGCCTCGCAAACCTGACAGGTGTGTGTCGTTCGACCGTTTTTTCCGAGTGTTTTTCCTGCTGGTGCCTGACCGACTGAATTGTTTCAGAAACTGTCTCGAGAGCCGAGGCCGGTTTTCTCCCAGGGAGATTGTATACGTCTGCCTCGCAAACCTGACAGGTGTGTGTCGTTCGACCGTTTTTTCCGAGTGTTTTTCCTGCTGGTGCCTGACCGACTGAATTGTTTCAGAAACTGTCTCGAGAGCCGAGGCCGGTTTTCTCCCAGGGAGATTGTATACGTCTGCCTCGCAAACCTGACAGGTGTGTGTCGTTCGACCGTTTTTTCCGAGTGTTTTTCCTGCTGGTGCCTGACCGACTGAATTGTTTCAGAAACTGTCTCGAGAGCCGAGGCCGGTTTTCTCCCAGGGAGATTGTATACGTCTGCCTCGCAAACCTGACAGGTGTGTGTCGTTCGACCGTTTTTTCCGAGTGTTTTTCCTGCTGGTGCCTGACCGACTGAATTGTTTCAGAAACTGTCTCGAGAGCCGAGGCCGGTTTTCTCCCAGGGAGATTGTATACGTCTGCCTCGCAAACCTGACAGGTGTGTGTCGTTCGACTGTTTTTTCCGAGTGTTTTTCCTGCTGGTGCCTGACCGACTGAATTGTTTCAGAAACTGTCTCGAGAGCCGAGGCCGGTTTTCTCCCAGGGAGATTGTATACGTCTGCCTCGCAAACCTGACAGGTGTGTGTCGTTCGACCGTTTTTTCCGAGTGTTTTTCCTGCTGGTGCCTGACCGACTGAATTGTTTCAGAAACTGTCTCGAGAGCCGAGGCCGGTTTTCTCCCAGGGAGATTGTATACGTCTGCCTCGCAAACCTGACAGGTGTGTGTCGTTCGACCGTTTTTTCCGAGTGTTTTTCCTGCTGGTGCCTGACCGACTGAATTGTTTCAGAAACTGTCTCGAGAGCCGAGGCCGGTTTTCTCCCAGGGAGATTGTATACGTCTGCCTCGCAAACCTGACAGGTGTGTGTCGTTCGACCGTTTTTTCCGAGTGTTTTTCCTGCTGGTGCCTGACCGACTGAATTGTTTCAGAAACTGTCTCGAGAGCCGAGGCCGGTTTTCTCCCAGGGAGATTGTATACGTCTGCCTCGCAAACCTGACAGGTGTGTGTCGTTCGACCGTTTTTTCCGAGTGTTTTTCCTGCTGGTGCCTGACCGACTGAATTGTTTCAGAAACTGTCTCGAGAGCCGAGGCCGGTTTTCTCCCAGGGAGATTGTATACGTCTGCCTCGCAAACCTGACAGGTGTGTGTCGTTCGACCGTTTTTTCCGAGTGTTTTTCCTGCTGGTGCCTGACCGACTGAATTGTTTCAGAAACTGTCTCGAGAGCCGAGGCCGGTTTTCTCCCAGGGAGATTGTATACGTCTGCCTCGCAAACCTGACAGGTGTGTGTCGTTCGACCGTTTTTTCCGAGTGTTTTTCCTGCTGGTGCCTGACCGACTGAATTGTTTCAGAAACTGTCTCGAGAGCCGAGGCCGGTTTTCTCCCAGGGAGATTGTATACGTCTGCCTCGCAAACCTGACAGGTGTGTGTCGTTCGACTGTTTTTTCCGAGTGTTTTTCCTGCTGGTGCCTGACCGACTGAATTGTTTCAGAAACTGTCTCGAGAGCCGAGGCCGGTTTTCTCCCAGGGAGATTGTATACGTCTGCCTCGCAAACCTGACAGGTGTGTGTCGTTCGACTGTTTTTTCCGAGTGTTTTTCCTGCTGGTGCCTGACCGACTGAATTGTTTCAGAAACTGTCTCGAGAGCCGAGGCCGGTTTTCTCCCAGGGAGATTGTATACGTCTGCCTCGCAAACCTGACAGGTGTGTGTCGTTCGACCGTTTTTTCCGAGTGTTTTTCCTGCTGGTGCCTGACCGACTGAATTGTTTCAGAAACTGTCTCGAGAGCCGAGGCCGGTTTTCTCCCAGGGAGATTGTATACGTCTGCCTCGCAAACCTGACAGGTGTGTGTCGTTCGACTGTTTTTTCCGAGTGTTTTTCCTGCTGGTGCCTGACCGACTGAATTGTTTCAGAAACTGTCTCGAGAGCCGAGGCCGGTTTTCTCCCAGGGAGATTGTATACGTCTGCCTCGCAAACCTGACAGGTGTGTGTCGTTCGACCGTTTTTTCCGAGTGTTTTTCCTGCTGGTGCCTGACCGACTGAATTGTTTCAGAAACTGTCTCGAGAGCCGAGGCCGGTTTTCTCCCAGGGAGATTGTATACGTCTGCCTCGCAAACCTGACAGGTGTGTGTCGTTCGACTGTTTTTTCCGAGTGTTTTTCCTGCTGGTGCCTGACCGACTGAATTGTTTCAGAAACTGTCTCGAGAGCCGAGGCCGGTTTTCTCCCAGGGAGATTGTATACGTCTGCCTCGCAAACCTGACAGGTGTGTGTCGTTCGACCGTTTTTTCCGAGTGTTTTTCCTGCTGGTGCCTGACCGACTGAATTGTTTCAGAAACTGTCTCGAGAGCCGAGGCCGGTTTTCTCCCAGGGAGATTGTATACGTCTGCCTCGCAAACCTGACAGGTGTGTGTCGTTCGACCGTTTTTTCCGAGTGTTTTTCCTGCTGGTGCCTGACCGACTGAATTGTTTCAGAAACTGTCTCGAGAGCCGAGGCCGGTTTTCTCCCAGGGAGATTGTATACGTCTGCCTCGCAAACCTGACAGGTGTGTGTCGTTCGACCGTTTTTTCCGAGTGTTTTTCCTGCTGGTGCCTGACCGACTGAATTGTTTCAGAAACTGTCTCGAGAGCCGAGGCCGGTTTTCTCCCAGGGAGATTGTATACGTCTGCCTCGCAAACCTGACAGGTGTGTGTCGTTCGACCGTTTTTTCCGAGTGTTTTTCCTGCTGGTGCCTGACCGACTGAATTGTTTCAGAAACTGTCTCGAGAGCCGAGGCCGGTTTTCTCCCAGGGAGATTGTATACGTCTGCCTCGCAAACCTGACAGGTGTGTGTCGTTCGACCGTTTTTTCCGAGTGTTTTTCCTGCTGGTGCCTGACCGACTGAATTGTTTCAGAAACTGTCTCGAGAGCCGAGGCCGGTTTTCTCCCAGGGAGATTGTATACGTCTGCCTCGCAAACCTGACAGGTGTGTGTCGTTCGACCGTTTTTTCCGAGTGTTTTTCCTGCTGGTGCCTGACCGACTGAATTGTTTCAGATTCTGTCCCGAGAGCCGAGGCCGGATTTTCTCCCAGGGAGATTTATCATCCGCGTATACGTCTGCCTCTCAAACCTGACAGGTGTGTGTCGTTCGACCGTTTTTTCCGAGTGTTTTTCCTGCTGGTGCCTGACCGACTGAATTGTTTCTGATTCTGTCCCGAGAGCCGAGATGGATTTTCTCCCAGGGAGATTTATCATCCGCGTATACGTCTGCCTCTCAAACCTGACAGGTGTGTGTCGTTCGACCGTTTTTTCCGAGTGTTTTTCCTGCTTGTGCCTGACCGACTGAATTGTTTCTGATTCTGTCCCGTGAGCCGAGATGGATTTTCTCCCAGGGAGATTTATCATCCGCGTATACGTCTGCCTCTCAAACCTGACAGGTGTGTGTCGTTTGCACTGTTTTCTCCGAGTGTTTTTCCTGCTTGTGCCTGACCGACTGAATTGTTTCTGATTCTGTCCCGTGAGCCGAGATGGATTTTCTCCCAGGGAGATTTATCATCCGCGTATACGTCTGCCTCTCAAACCTGACAGGTGTGTGTCGTTTGCCTGTTTTCTCCGAGTGTTTTTCCTGCTTGTGCCTGACCGACTGAATTGTTTCTGATTCTGTCCCGTGAGCCGAGATGGAATTTCTCCCAGGGAGATTTATCATCCGCGTATACGTCTGCCTCTCAAACCTGACAGGTGTGTGTCATTTGCCTGTTTTCTCCGAGTATTTTTCCTGCTTGTGCCTGATCGACTGAATTGTTTTTAATTCTGTCCCAAGAGCCGAGACGGATTCTCTCCCAGGGAGATTTATCATCCGCGTATACGTCTGCCTCTCAAACCTGACAGGTGTGTGTCGTTTGACCAGTTTTCTCCGAGTGTTTTTCCTGCTTGTGCCTGACCGACTGAATTGTTTCTGATTCTGTCCCGTGAGCCGAGATGGATTTTCTCCCAGGGAGATTTATCATCCGCGTATATGTCTGCCTCTCAAACCTGACAGGTGTGTGTCGTTTGCAAGTTTTCTCCGAGTGTTTTTCCTGCTGGTGCCTGACCGACTGAATTGTTTCTGATTCTGTCCCGTGAGCCGAGATGGATTTTCTCCCAGGGAGATTTATCATCCGCGTATATGTCTGCCTCTCAAACCTGACAGGTGTGTGTCGTTTGCAAGTTTTCTCCGAGTGTTTTTCCTGCTTGTGCCTGACCGACTGAATTGTTTCTGATTCTGTCCCGTGAGCCGACATGGATTTTCTCCCAGGGAGATTTATCATCCGCGTATATGTCTGCCTCTCAAACCTGACAGGTGTGTGTCGTTTGCAAGTTTTCTCCGAGTGTTTTTCCTGCTTGTGCCTGACCGACTGAATTGTTTCTGATTCTGTCCCGTGAGCCGAGATGGATTTTCTCCCAGGGAGATTTATCATCCGCGTATATGTCTGCCTCTCAAACCTGACAGGTGTGTGTCGTTTGCCAGTTTTCTCCGAGTGTTTTTCCTGCTTGTGCCTGACCGACTGAATTGTTTTTGATTCTGTCCCAAGAGCCGAGACGGATTCTCTCCCAGGGAGATTTATCATCCGCGTATACGTCTGCCTCTCAAACCTGACAGGTGTGTGTCGTTTGCCAGTTTTCTCCGAGTGTTTTTCCTGCTGGTGCCTGACCGACTGAATTGTTTCTGATTCTGTCCCGTGAGCCGAGATGGATTTTCTCCCAGGGAGATTTATCATCCGCGTATACGTCTGCCTCTCAAACCTGACAGGTGTGTGTCGTTTGCCAGTTTTCTCCGAGTATTTTTCCTGCTTGTGCCTGATCGACTGAATTGTTTTTAATTCTGTCCCAAGAGCCGAGACGGATTCTCTCCCAGGGAGATTTATCATCCGCGTATACGTCTGCCTCTCAAACCTGACAGGTGTGTCGTCGTTTGCAACTGTTTTCTCCGAGTGTTTTTCCTGCTTGTGCCTGACCGACTGAATTGTTTCTGATTCTGTCCCGTGAGCCGAGATGGATTTTCTCCCAGGGAGATTTATCATCCGCGTATATGTCTGCCTCTCAAACCTGACAGGTGTGTGTCGTTTGCAAGTTTTCTCCGAGTGTTTTTCCTGCTGGTGCCTGACCGACTGAATTGTTTCTGATTCTGTCCCGAGAGCCGAGATGGATTCTCTCCCAGGGAGATTTATCATCCGCGTATACGTCTGCCTCTCAAACCTGACAGGTGTGTGTCGTTTGCAACCGTTTTCTCCGAGTGTTTTTCCTGCTGGTGCCTGACCGACTGAATTGTTTCTGATTCTGTCCCGTGAGCCGAGATGGATTTTCTCCCAGGGAGATTTATCATCCGCGTATATGTCTGCCTCTCAAACCTGACAGGTGTGTGTCGTTTGCAAGTTTTCTCCGAGTGTTTTTCCTGCTTGTGCCTGACCGACTGAATTGTTTCTGATTCTGTCCCGAGAGCCGAGACGGATTCTCTCCCAGGGAGATTTATCATCCGCGTATACGTCTGCCTCTCAAACCTGACAGGTGTGTGTCGTTTGCAACCGTTTTCTCCGAGTGTTTTTCCTGCTTGTGCCTGACCGACTGAATTGTTTCTGATTCTGTCCCGTGAGCCGAGATGGATTTTCTCCCAGGGAGATTTATCATCCGCGTATATGTCTGCCTCTCAAACCTGACAGGTGTGTGTCGTTTGCAAGTTTTCTCCGAGTGTTTTTCCTGCTGGTGCCTGACCGACTGAATTGTTTTTAATTCTGTCCCAAGAGCCGAGACGGATTTTCTCCCAGGGAGATTTATCATCCGCGTATACGTCTGCCTCTCAAACCTGACAGGTGTGTGTCGTTTGACCGTTTTCTCCGAGTGTTTTTCCTGCTTGTGCCTGACCGACTGAATTGTTTCTGATTCTGTCCCGTGAGCCGAGATGGAATTTCTCCCAGGGAGATTTATCATCCGCGTATACGTCTGCCTCTCAAACCTGACAGGTGTGTGTCATTTGCCTGTTTTCTCCGAGTATTTTTCCTGCTTGTGCCTGATCGACTGAATTGTTTTTAATTCTGTCCCAAGAGCCGAGACGGATTCTCTCCCAGGGAGATTTATCATCCGCGTATACGTCTGTCTCTCAAACCTGACAGGTGTGTGTCATTTGCCTGTCTTCTCTGAGTGTTTGTCCTACTTGTGCCTGACCGACTGAATCGTTTCAGATCCTGTCTCATGAGCCGAGACCAGCTTTCTCCCAGGGAGATTTTTCTGCCGCGTATACGTCTGCCTTTCAACTGGACTCGTAGGCTAGCGGTTGTACCGCACTGGCTAAACTGCTCATCTACAGCGAGTGACTCATCGCAACTTTGAAATGGCTGACCAGCTACACGCTGTACGAATATCCACGTAACGTCAATGATTTTGACTCGTGCTAAACGTGCATGGATTCTACATCAGTGGAATCCATGGACGTTTAGAAGCAAAACGGTTTTGTTTTTATTGCCAGCTTCAAATCTTTTGAACTCAAAGATAATAAAATGTCATTGATCCCTGCAAAAATGTGTTGGCCAAATATATTTGCATGTTCACATTACATGAACACAAAGAAGTGATCAACATTTCTTTTTTTTATTAACATTTATGAGACTGATTTTGAAACTTTTTGTAGTGGAAAGTGCTTGTTTGGGGATTTAACATAAGCAGAATAATTCTGGCTCCTCAATTCCTTTTCGAAATGGAATGCAAAAAAGTACAGATGTCCTGTTTACACTGCAGTGAATGAAACACGTTTAGGTGATGATCACGACCGTTCGCGTCGGATTCTGATGTTTAAACAAACCTGAAATGTTACTCTGGACCAAATCTTGATTTTTTCTCAACTTACAGCATTTCGTGTGTAGAATAAAAATTGTGACTATCTTGGTTGCGTTGCAAGCATAGGCGTAGACTTCGAGGGGGGCATTTGGGGCTTGTGCCCCCCTGGTGAGATCCGGGGGGGGGGGGGGCAGAGCTTCCCCGGGCCCGGGCCATGATCCTTACCGAGACGCTGTTTACGCGCCATGTAACGAGCTTCTAGTAGTGGCATGTAAACAAAATAACGCCCACGTTGCCTTTATTGACAAAATACATGGGAAATGGAATCCCAGCGTGCTTTCGTTGGCTTCAATCTCCAGTTATGGCATGTAGAAATCTTTGATACGGTCAATCTTTAAAGTGTGGGTAATCCAATCGTCCCAAACCTAACCGAAATATTGTCCCTGGAATATATGGCCATCCAGTGCGACCAGAAAGGGGTGAAGTTAGTTGTTAACAAATCTTGTACCAAGTCTTTTTTTTGGAAACAGCGCGATGTAACGAAATCTCTGATTTAACGAAGTACCGCATTTTTCATAACTTTTTGGGCATGCAACATGCATGTATTTTTAGCCTCATATAACGAAGCCATTTTTGCGGCTATTTCAATATAACGTTCGAAGTGCCATCGCCGTAAAATACCAAAAAGGAAGGCCCTAGAGGAATATTTCGTAAAAGTAGTGTAGTGAAGAATATAAAAATTTACCGCGACCCCACTCATTGAAAATGTTACTTCACGCGGGCGGGCCTCCGAGCGTGACGCGAGCTAGAGTCACGCTCGGAGTCGCGGAAAGCGACATCTCGGAGAATACCCGCGAGGTGCTTTCTGCTGAGTGCGGCTTGCGTGGTGCGTGGTGTTGAGCGAAGGCAAGAGGTGGCGCAAGTGTAACCTGCGTGTGTGCGTGTGTTTAGCGCGGCGCGTGCATGCCGTACAGGTGGTACAGGCCCGGGCGTTCCAGCCTTTTGTTAGGCCTCGTTACGGTGCTTTTATTTGCTTCGCTTCGCTCGTCTGACTGTACGTACCTTGTCCGCTCTCACATACTTTGCCACAATGAGTGGTGGTAAACGCAAAGTATTTTCACTTGAAGAAAAGTAAAAAATCCTGCAAGCCATTTCGAACGGCGAAAAGAGGAAGGATGTCGCGGCCCGATTCGAGATACCGCAGAGCTCGCGTTCGACGATTTTAAAAGCGAAAGAGAGTATCTTCGGTGCTCTGAAGAATGGCACAAGTGCCCAGCGAAAACTAGCGAAAACGGCCGAAGCCCGCCACCAATACCCAGAGGTGGACAAGGCAGTTTTCTTCTGGTTTATGGATACCCGGGCACGAGTCGTTCCATTGAGTGGTGCTGTACTTAGGATGCTTGTACCGCGATGACTTCAAAGCAAGCAGTGGATGTCTCTACCGGTTCACGGCTAGGCACGAGATCGTCGGGAAGATGGTGAGCGGGAGTCTGCGTCGGCCGATGCACCTGAAGCTGCTGCTTGGCTCGAGAAAGAGCAAGAGATGTCAGGAATCCTGACGCGCTATCAGCCGGCAGACGTGTACAACGCAGACGAAACGGGATTCTTTTACCAAATGCTCCCGAACCGAGCGCTCGCTCTCAAAGGAGACCGCTGCCACGAAGGAAAACGGAGCAGGCTGCGGATCACAGTTCTGGCAGTGACAAGCGGTTGCCGTTTAATATTGGGAACAGCAAGAAGCCGCGATGCTTCAGAGGCGCTCGAGATTGAGTACACAAATTCGGACTCGAAGGCGTGGATGACCCGCGACATCTTCCGCGGTTGGCTCCAAAAGTTCGTCGAGGAGATGAGGGATGACGGCCGCAATGTGTGCCTGGTGCTCGACAACTGTTCCGCCCACCACATTGATGACCTGGAACTGACCAACGTAGAGCTGAAGTTCCTCCCGCCCAACTGCACGTCGCTGATCCAGCCGCCCGACCAGGGCATCATATACAGCGTCAAGTGCTCATATCGGCGGCGGCTGATTGACAAGCTTCTGCTCGATCTTCGCTTGAAGCACTAAACAAAAGTGGACATCTTTCAAGACATTGAGATGCTCTCTGCTTCGTGGAAGGTCACAGTGAAGGAGGTCATCAAGAACTGCTTCAGAAAAGCTGGATTCGAAACACACGCAGCCAGTGCCCCCGAGGAAGTGGACTGCGAGGAACCAAACGGAGAGGCTTCGTCCTCCTCTACCATTCCCAGAGAAAGTGAGCGCGTTGAAAGCCAAGATATGCCCTCCTGGAAGAAGACGGGGAAGATCAAGAGGATCTTTCGGGAGCATGGCAGTCCCTTCACAGCGACGGAGTCGTTCCGGATGGTGTCGCTCCGGAGGACTTTTTCTATGGGGACTCGTGTGTCGTTGCGACGGAACTTACCGATGATTCCATCGTGAAGGACGTGCTCGGCGAATCGGAAGGCAATGACAGCGAGGCGGAAGCCGCGAGGACCCTTGCGGGGTGCCGAGCAGCCGTAAGGTGCTCGTCGCGATTGACTTCCTGAGGCGGTACACCAGTGCGCATGAGCAACAAAGTGCGAAGCATGCACTGTGGGCGTTTCAACGCCGTGCGACGTCGATATTAATGTCGCAGAAGTCGCAGGCAAAGGTCACGGACTACTTTCATCGCAAATAAAGATCGCTTCTGGTGAGTGTTTGCACCCGTGACACATCTCGTTGATTTTTTACGTGCTAGGCACCAAATTTCGATGTAACGAAGTAAATTGCAGATTTTTCCGACTTCGTTAAATCGAGGTTCAACATTCAATTTATTTGGTCTGCCCTAGCCTGCATGCCGTGCTTTGGGTTGTTTGGAAACTCCTGGTGCTTAGTTAATGTGCAGCAAGCTAGAAGCCATTACCACTAATATATAGTGCAACCATGTGGTGCTGCCAAAAATTCTTTATCGTCGTGTACAGATCATCAGTCTGAGCTCGTGGTCACTGTGCAACCCTTATAAGACCCAAAGTTCTGTATTTGCAACATGATATACTATAGCTCTGGGAAGACGAAATAACACAGATGCTGAATATATTTTTTTCATTGGTGGCCAGCAAAAAGGAAAGAGGTTTTTTTGGGATGAAACAAGAAGTTTGTGACCATATGGCTTACTAACCCCACACAGTCTCACTGGTGTCCAGGGATGAAACGACCAGTCTGTGGCCAGCCCCTTTCTGGGCACTCTTTAGTCATCGGTGGCCAGCGATAAACCAAACAGTTGGTGACCGGCCTCTTACTGGACACATTTTTGTCATCGATGGCCAGGGATGAAACGACCGGTCTGTGGCCAGCCCCTTCCTGGGCACTTTTTTGTCATTGGGGACCAGCATTGAACTGAACAGTTGGTGACCAGCCTCTTACCAGACACATTTTTGTCATCAATGGCCAGGGATGATAGGACCAGCCTGTGGCCAGCCCCTTTCTGGGCACTTCTTTGTCATTGGTGGCCAGCAATGAACCGAACAGTTGGTGACCAGCCTATTAACGGACATATTTTTATCATCAGTTGCCAGGGATGAAACGACCAGTCTGTGGCCAGCCCCTTTCTGGGCACCCTTTTAGTCATCGGTGACCATCGATGAACCAAACAGTTGGCGACCGGCCTCTTACTGGGCACATTTTTGTCATAGATGGCCAGGGATGATACGACCAGTCTGTGGCCAGCCCCTTTCTGGGCACTTTTTAGCCATTGGTGGCCAGCAATGAACCGAACAGCTGATGGCCGGCCTCTTACCCGACACATTTTTTTCATTGATGGCCAGGGTTGATAGGACCAGTCTTTGGCCAGCCCCTTTCTGGGCACTTTTTTGTCATTGGTGGCCAGCAATGAACCAAACAGTTGGTGACCGGCCTCTTAACAGACATATTTTTATCATCAGTGGCCAGGGATGAACCGACCAGTCTGTGGCCAGCCCCTTTCTGGGCACATTTTTGTCATCAGTGGCCAGGGATGAACCAAACAGTTGGTGACCAGCCCCTTACCGGACACATTTTTGTCATCGATGGCCAGGGATGATAGGACCAGTCTATGGCTAGCCTCTTTCTGGGCACTTTTTTGTCATTGGTGGCCAGCAATGAACCGAACAGTTGGTGACCGGCCTCTTACCAGACACATTTTTTTCATCGGTGGCCAGGGATGATATGACCAGTCTGTGGCCAGCCCCCTTCTGGGCACTTTTTAGTCATTGGTGGCCAACGATGAACCAAACAGTTGGTGACCAGCCCCTTACCGGACACATTTTTGTCATCGATGGCCAGGGATGATACGACCAGTCTGTGGCCAGCCTCTTTCTGGGCACTTTTTTGTCATTGGTGGCCAGCAATGAACCGAACAGTTGGTGACCGGCCTCTTACCAGACACATTTTTTTCATCGGTGGCCAGGGATGAAACGACCAGTCTGTGGCCAGCCCCTTTCTGGGCACTTTTTAGTCATTGGTGGCCAACGATGAACCAAACAGTTGGTGACCGGCCTCTTAACGGACACATTTTTGTCATTGTTGGCCAGGGATGATACGACCAGTCTGTGGCCAGCCACTTTCTGGGCACTTTTTTGTCATTGGTGGCCAGCAATGAACCAAAGAGTTGGTGACCGGCCTCTTACCGGACACATTTTTGTCATCGATGGCCAGGGATGAAACGACCAGTCAGTGGCCAGCCTCTTACCAGGCACTTTTTTGTCGTCGGTGGCCAGCTGCCTGCCAGTGGCCAGGCTGGCCAGCCAGGTACCAGTCTAATACCGGTCATTGGCCGATGGCTGGCCAAAATTTTGTGCTGCCTGGGTCGTCTGCTACATCGTCTGCTCCATCAACTGTTTCAGTGGTCGTGCTCAGAACGAGCTCACATTGCTAAGTCCGGCAATCTTGATGGTGTCGCATGCACGTTGCAAATAAACTGTGGTAGCTCGTTATTAGCTCGCGCTAAGCAGTCGCGCACGCAGCTGTGGCCGCCAGTAAATGCGGCGTAATTCCTCCGAAAACCCACGGGAGCGGCGGCGAACGCCGATAAAGGACTCGGAGTTTACGTAAGCAGACGCTTTGAGAGCCCTGTTTCGTCACCCCAACAGCTGAAACAATTCATTGCGGTCAGCCCGCTTGCGAAGCGGAATCCACTGATCGCAACTGCAACGACTATCAAATAACAACGCACGCATAAACAAAGATAGAGAAGTCTATTTAGCGGTCTCAAACGCCACTTAGGAGATCACACGAGTTTGGAGCGCATCTGGGAAGCGGCAAAAAGGCGTTAAGCTGCTCGCACTACGTCGTAAGAGGTTACTGTTGATTCGTTGCAGACTGCGTTGTCCCAGTTCCTCACCTAAATACTAGGTGATCATTAAAACGTGCGCAAACAACATGTTAAGATTACCAGAGCAAGCGAACCAGCCGCTGCAGCACAACAAAAACCAAAGAAGTAGCAAGAAAATGACCGTGCAAACATTTTCCGAACTTTGCAGGAAAAATGGCGTCCCTCTTTCAGACGAAAATAAAGAGAAACGGGGAACAAACAGCGAACAACGGCGAATAAAGGAAAAAGTTAGCAGACGATAGAAAAATACAAATCACCCAGCAAAAAGCTCCTTCAACGAAAACAATCATTGCAACGCTTATGGAAAAAAAAAGATGGAAAGCAGCAGCATAAAAAACGAGCTTCACTTTTTTTTCTTTGTAGTTGTTTGTTTTAGTTTAATTTGAATACTGCAGCAACTTAACTACTCACGTTTGTTCGGTCTTCAGGAAGCGGTAGAAGGATTTTCTAACACATCGCAAAAACTTGTTTTTGCAGTGGTAGGCAGCACATGACATGTCTGCCATCTCCAAGTATGTGCTGGTGTAATCCCGAAGGCGGCCGGTTGATCAACAAATGATGACCCATAGCAGACGTACCGGCGTATACAAATAAAATTCGAATATAAATGTATAACGAGCTTGCACTTTTAACATATTTACTAAATACCAAAAAGCACAAATGAAGATTTCGGATTAGAAATTCAATCGAAGGGGAAAATAGGAGGTAGAAGAAAACAACAACAAAGTTGCAGACAGCCCTCAAAATGTCCGGGCACATCGTAGCAGACGGACTGGCGGCAGTAAGCGCCGAAGTGAAGAAAAGAGAGCAAAATGTAGGTCCAAACAAGGCAAAACAAAATGCGCGATGGTTCGACCGTCAAGTAAACAAAACAAAAACACACACACAATAAAAGAGAACATAAAAGCAGGAGGAAGAAGAGCTCCTCCTTAAAAATAAAAAAAATAAAGTAGACTTTGAAAAATGAAAAGAGTTGCTGATGGCGGGTCCAAAGGGTGCCGACTTTTATCGTAGACGGCGACGAAGACGTTCGTTAATCGCCCGGGCGCTAACAATCGGAATTTGTGTTCCGTATATAGCGTGACGGAAATCACTTTTTTTTTTTCACTGCGACGCTCTCCTCGTTTTTTTTTTTTTATTTTGGACGCGCAAGAAGTCTGCTTTTCTTGTAACTCCACTTCTATTAATTTCAGTAATAGCGTCAGATTTGCATGTGCACAATCCACTTCTTCCAGGGCATACTGACATTGCATTGACGTACGTGGTTTCAAATTACCTTTTGCTTCTTCATCACATTTGCCTATTCGACAAAACGGTTATGAGCAAGACATTCATTAGAAAAGGAAACTGCAACAACGAAACAAATTGATTGATATGAAGAGTAAAGTTGAAACGTAGCTCCATTCTAAAATTATTGTACATTGCCTTTTTTCAAAAGACAATGCGAAGATACATTCGTGTTTTGTCTCGCTTACATAAGTTGGGACAGAGTGTTCTCTTCATGAGAGCCCCGAAATTGCCACCTGAAAGCTCTAACATCTTTCACACGCGAAGAAAATGTCCTTCACTTATGAGATGGCACCTTTTTTTATAACATTCAAAGCAGCGAATACCCGTGACAATTTTTTTCATTGGTCACCTCGCACGGAAATAGGCAAAACCAATGGACATCTTGTAAACCCTGAAATGGGTCCCCATCTCAGGGTTTACAAGATGTCGATTAATTACCAGCTCGCCTGCACTCTCTCACTGCTTACAAAACCAATGCGTTGCGGAGAATTCGTCTGCTAGCGGAGGCGCCGAGCTCGCCAGGGGCGCTGGGATCATTTTTCGCCCGCGCTCCGCGGGGCCCCTACTCTCGTCAAGCTTCGGGGTGTTTGCCGCTTGGGGCGGGTCGGGGATCTACTAACGAAACGTCATGCGCAGGCCTTCTGTTCTAGGTGTTATTGCTCCGCCCCGCCAGCTGTGCGCCGCGTGACGTCACTGCTCCTCCCGCTTGCGCAGCACTGAGCACGGCTCATTATGAGAGCCACGCGAAACTGCTCAACCTCGGCCAGTGTAGCTCACGCTACAAAAATGTTGAGCAAAAACGACGTTAGTGAAGATGACGATAGAACGCCACCTGTAAGGTTTAGACGAGCGGTGAGAACTGTTAAAATTCTCCGATCACCGCCAGCTTCACAAAGGCCGGCAACCACTCCAGTTCCGGACATGCTCGGCATTACCCCCCCCCCTTTCAACCCCCACCTTTTTAAAAGAGCATCGCCTCAATGCCATTGCATACAAAACAAAACAAAAATTAAAAGAACGGTAAACTAGAGTCATCTAGACCACAAAAAGTCCACAGTCCTATCGAGTGTAGAACGGCTTGACTCGAACGACGTACACCACCTCGGGTCGTTTTCGTCGTTGTGATGATGCTTGCATTCCGTCGGGTACCACTTCGCAGTTGAGCTCTCCGAGATGACGAAGAGCCTTGTACGGTCCGGAAAAACCTTTTCAACAGTAGGCAGTTTTCGTAGACTGTTTTCTCTACTCCGTTACGCTCTCTGCAACGAAGACGCCACTAGTGCACTTAAGTGCCGTTGGCCTTGACTGCAGAGTTCCGGACGTCGTAGCGGGTTGCGGAGAGCACTGCGGTACGGAAGAAACAGTCTACGAGAGCTCCCTAGTTTCTCGCTGGAACCGCGGCGACGAATGGGTGTCCATTCGTAGCTGCGGGGTGTAAGCGCGCGGCAATATGATGATGGTCCCGGTCTTATTTTTAATAATATTGCAAAATATATTATAAAACTATGTTAAGCCATAAAGCCAAGCCATCATGCCATGATAAAGCCATGTTAACGACGTAGCTAATTGTCTTCCGGCGATATAAATTTTCTAATCTCGAAGCGTGGGCAGAACCAAGATTTCACTATGATGCTTTACACAGCCGTTAGTTTCATACTGATGCATGGGCGTGGTGACGAGTTTATCTGTTCATTTTATGAAAGGTTTGCAGCGCATGCATGGAATAATAAAAGTTACAATAAACAATTTCTGTGAAAAAAAGCTCCGAAACAGGTTACGTAAACATGACTTAAGGACACAATTACAAAATATGTACCAATGAGCTACTTTATATAAAACGGCGGCAAAATATATAAAAATTCGCAGCTTTAAATACATTTTACGAATACATAAAAAACATGTTTAGTTACTATTTCACGTTTCTTATTAATTCATTACCGCAGCTAATGATTTAGCTGCGTTTTGTATTTTGCAATGCCAGAAGCTTCTCAGGTTTAGTGCATGAAGAGTTATAGACAACATTGATGTTGAAGTTTTATCTGCCAGTAGATGAGTTAATTAGCTGGGTTATAAACCGTCGCAGAAAAAGCACGCCAGCAGGAATGACTGTTTCAAATTAATAAAGCTAACCTGTTTGTTGTTACAATAAACAATACAATGCAATACAATACGATTTATTCCCTATCCTTCTACACTTTACAATTTAATTCTAACAAAACCTAAGAAGGCTTGTGCGAGGGACACGGCAGTAGATTACTTTTTTCCCCTGGGACAGGGGAAAAAGTAATCTAACGGGAACACATTTTGGATGTTCAACGAGGTATTTATAAAGAAAACACTGTTTTAGTGCACAACCTTTCGAAACGCGGGCGAAGTTTGGACGCCGCAACTCCCAGAGTACCGGCATGATGACGAGCTGCGACCTGTACAATGTTGTCATCGATGTCACCGCAAGATTTTTTTTTGTCATGTTTCTGAGTAGCTTTGGTTTGTGACCTTCTGTTGAATTTGTCGTGCCCCCCCCCCCCCCCTTCCCCTCGGGATCGCGACACAGGCGGGAGCAGTGTTTTCCAGCTCGTTACGCAATTCTTTCTCGAGTTATCGTCCACTGTCCCAGTCGGAGTAGACGGTGTCATCCCTAACCGGCTGAAGCCTCAATTCGGCCATTGCCTCAGTTTGGCTAGAATGTTCGATTCGACTGCACGCTCCAGTTCGGCTACATCCCCAGTTCGGTTACATCCTCGATTCGGCCAGAAGTTTCAATTTGGCTGGATGCTTCAGTTCGGCTAGAAGTTTTGATTTGGCTGTATGTTTCAGTGTGGTTAGAGGCTAGATCTTCAGTTCAGCTACAAGTTTCGGCTGTTTGATACATTAGACCCATGTTACGGATAAAGAAACAGGACGTGGGACGGCCAAAAAAACATGATTTTCATGGCAACTCGTCAAATTATGAGGCGCCGGAGAAATGCAGCCCTCTGCGTTAAGTCCTTATTTCGAACTCTTTTTGTTCGCCTTCCGCCCATTGAAAAGCATGCGGGAAGGGCCTTAGAACGCACCTGGTATCGCTTCGCCGCGGCGTTCTTCCGCAAGATAAAGTTCGTCTGCGTTCCTCGCCGTCACAATGGCAACGAACGCCGAATGACTGGAAGCACGCACGGTACCGCCGCGTGAAGCCAGCAACAGCTGACGCCATTTTACGAACGCCGTCTCTAGCCAAAGCCGAACGCGGTATGCCAGATCAACCGCCTCCGCCGGTGCTCGATCGCCGCGATCGAGCACCGGCGGAGGCGGTTGATCTGACATACCGCGTTCGGCTTTGGCTAGAAGACGGCGTTCGTAAAATGGCGTCAGCTGTTGCTGGCTTCACGCGGCGGTACCGTGCGTGCTTCCAGTCATTCGGCGTTCGTTGCCATGGTGACGGCGAGGAACGCAGACGAACTTTATCTTGCGGAAGAACGCCGCGGCGCAGCGATACCAGGTGCGTTCTAAGGCCCTTCCCGCATGCCTTTCAATGGGCGGAAGGCGAACAAAAAGAGTTCGAAATAAGGACTTAACGCAGAAGGCTGCATTTCTCCAGCGCCTCATAATTTGACGAGCCTTACACGAAAATCATGTTTTTTGGCCGTCCCGCGTCCTGTTTTTTTTATCCGTAACATGGGTCTAATGTATCAAACTGCCCAAGTTTTAATTCGGCTGCATATTTCAGCTTAGCTAGATCACCGTTTTAATTCGGCTGGACATTCCAAGCTGATAAAGTTGAACATCCAAACATAAGGTGCCCCCAATTTCGTAGAGACGTTAACTATATCCGCGTCTCGCCTTAACATTGCAACCTGCAAGTTCAAATCAATAAGTTCGAGCAGCTAAGAAGGCTTTAGGCACAGAAACATGTGTTTGTGTTGTTTGTCTGTGGAGCTGATGTGCAAACACCTTCAAAATAAAATAATTTATTCACTTGCCCAAGTAATGGATAACAGCACTCCAAAGATTGCTCCAAACACAAGTGTTTCTGCGGCTAAAGCCTTCTTAGCTGCTTGACCTTATTGATTTGAACTCGCAGTTTCCAATGTTAAGGTGAGATGCGGATATAGTTAACGTCTCTCTACGAAATTTCGGATGTCCACCATGATCAACTTGGAACGTCCAGCCGAATTGAAACGAGGGTCTAGCCAAGCTGAAACATGCAGCCGAATCTGAAACTTGTGGCTGAACTGAAGATCTAGAAACACTGAAGCGTGCAGCCGAATCGAAACTTCTAGCCGAGCTGAGGATGCAGCCGGACTGAAGCGTCCAGCCAAATTGAAACTTCTAGCCGAATTGAGGATGTAGCCGAACTGGAGTGTGCAGCCCAGTCGAAACTTCTAGCCGAATTGAGGCAATAGCCGCATCGAGGCAATAGCCGAATTGACGCTTTAGATGGATTGCCTAAATGCTCAGTTGGGCTAGAATCTCTAACTCGGCCAAATGCTCAGTTTAGGGAGAATCTCCAATTCGACTGAAAGATCCAACTTGGCTAAATGCCCGATTTGGCTAGAATCGCTAATTCGGACCGAACCTTCCAATTTAGCCAAATGCCCAGTTTTGGCTAGAATCTCCAAGTCGGCTGGACGATCCAATTTAGCTTTATTCCCAGTTTAGCTAGAGTCTCCAAATTCGGCTAAATGCCCAATCTCGGCTGAAACCTCTCATCCGGCCGGACCCTTCAGTTCGGCTCAGTTGCCTCTCGATTCGGCTGGAAGGGTGCGGCATATACTTGACCTCCAAAGGCAGCGTCGGCAGTTATTTGGGCATAAAACGAACCACCGGCTGCTCGAGCATATCGGCTCGTCGACGGCCCAATACGAGATCGGCGATTGCGTCGACACGACTTTGAAACGGGAAAGGAAAACTGAGTAAGCGACAGTTAATGGTCTAAGGCAAACTTTAAAAAAACGCACGATGTGGCAATTAATACAATTTCGTTTCTTACTTTGCGGGTGGTTCTTCGGCCTGTCTCAATGACTAATGCAGTGATCTTATCGAATATAGAGCGATAACATACGTATATGCTCCGCGATCTTAAGTTGTCGTGTGCGACCCTAATTCCCCACCCCGTTCCCCCGCGCCTGCTTCTGGAGTTGGGTCGTCGGCGGAGCCACGTCGCCAAACGGTAGAGATGTCGCGAACATTTTTTTCCAAATTAAACAAAAGTTCGAGACATCTCGGCGAACTTTCGAACGTATTTCCACAAAATCAACGAAGTTCGACTTATGCACAGTGTCGCCATGTGAGCGTCCTGGTGTTCCTCTGGTTTTAGAAATCTGAATGTAACATCCGCACGTATAATCTGTATAAATATCGTGTATGTCCGAGTTATAGGTCTGAAGTAAATAAAAATAATGTGCGTAATTTTATTGGATTATATAGCCTCTCCTCTATAACGAAGAAATGACCAACATGCCCCATTCGTAGCATAGAAGACTGGAAAGTGTACCGAGTTGTAGAGCAATCGATGAGAAGCAGACGCTATCGCCCATGCTTCTTGAATTACTTCATTATTCAAATACTCAAAACGTCCAACCCCCGTAATATCAACACCGAAAGATATTTGAGACATTTTTGAAGAGTGTTAGATACTCGGAAATATTGGTCGCGATATTTCCCTCGTTACCCTGTTTTGGTTTCTGTTTTTTTGGTGTGTGTTTGGGATGAATTTGTGCCTTCCTGTATCCGTTGAGCAGGTTAAGAATGAAGTAAAAACTCCGCCTCCAACACCCAGTACGTCTTCCACCGGGCGTTCGGCGAAGTCTGGTCAAAGACAGGGAGGTCGCGCTCGAGGCGGGGGCATCGATTATAATTATTGATTATTATGTAAAAGTACAGCGTGTTCCCAAGAAAAGGGAACCGTGTTTTTGAGCCCCCACAAATCAGCAATGTAGGGCAGAAAGCTCACACTCTGTGAGAATGTAACGCTAGCGTTTCGGATAGAACGCGAAAGCTTGGCAATATGACATTTTACCTCAATCAAAAAATAATTTGAGAAAGACGAAATTTATTCATGGGCCTACGTCCATCTAAGCCTAATATCATCAAAACAAGAAATGACATTGTGAGCACCTGTAGCATCTATTTAAGTGGAAAACAAAACAAACAAACAACTTGTAAACGATAGAAAAAACATGGCGAAAATAATCCTTGGAGAAGGGAACAAGAAGGACAAAGGACAAACAATTTAGGTGTTCAGTGCACCATGGTGTTTGTGTTGTGTTCATTTCTAATGTGAAGTTGTAGGATCTATGTAGTAGTGCCTTCGCATACCACAAAAATGCCATTTACTGAGAAAACATTTGTTTCTTTCTTGGTGACAAGTGTTTCTTCATGATATAAATCTCACATGCCTCCACAGTGTCAGTTCTCGTTTCGAATATATTAGGCTTAGGCGAACGACGGCCCATGGATAATTTCGTCTTTCTCGCTTATCGTTTTATCCAAGATAACGTAATTTTCTCAAACTTTCCCGTTCCACTCCAACCGCTATCGCTACATTCTCACGAAGTGTGAGCTTTCATGCGAAGCATAGCTTATTTACCCGGGTCGAGAAACATGGTTCTTTTTTTCGGAAACGCCTGTACAGCTTCAAGCTGTGTCTTTGAAATGTTGTCAGAGCTGTTTCTTTTTCCTTGCTTGTGCCCATGTCACTTTTGAATTGTAGAACAGATCCTGATGTTTTTGTACAATTCTGTTTTTTGCGTGATTAGTTATTTTTAATATTTTTGTGACGCGCCGCTATTGCCAATAGTGGAAGATTTCCGATGACTCGTCAAAACTTGACTCTAAAAAAGGGGTGTCGTCTTACACTCTTTTGTCCCATATAGTTGTACCCCAAAACTTCAGTTCGACGTAGAGCGCACTATAGTCGACCAGACGGCCCCATCCTACGAGGGGCTTGATAATGGTGCGTACATAAACAACTTATTAAACAGTTAAAGTACGTATCAAAGACAACAGAAAGAAAACACTGAGGTTTTGCAGTAGGGCCAAGAAAACCCTGATTGTAGTTTCTTGTAGTCGGTAACTTGTGCATTACACTTTTTTAATAAGTTGTATCACACAGCTGTCAAGCCTTTCGTGAATGTTGCCAACCGTCGGTTCGACGTCAGTGCGCTGTATGCACGTCGAACTGAAGCTTTGGGGTGTATTATATGGGACAAAAGTTGTAAGAATACACCTTTTCCGAGAGTGTTATGCAGCTCTTTTCTCTGTCTCGTTTCATCATGTACACGATCAAAAATAAAATAATATTATTAATAATAATAACAATAATAATAATAATAAGATCAATCCGCGTTTCTGCACCGCCAGTCTTGCGCCTGTTGTACGAGTGGTAGCTAATTTAGCGCACCACCGCGTTCCCAGATGCTCCAAATATTTCTCAAATTTACTTATTTGTTGTTTTCGATTACGCTGAACACGTTTCTAATTGGAACTATATGTTTCTTTCCACTAATTAAAAGGTTAATGAACACAATTTTTTTCATTATCCAACTTATCGTCACAGTTATCTCCCTATTTTATGCTCCTTGGTTGTATAGGTCACCTGCATAAATCGCATTACTGTACCTTTCCTGGTTAATCAGTTTTTGAATTTAATCAAAACACAAGTGCATTGTGGCGGTGACAGGTGAGCGACTCTTGCTGCTGGGGGATTTTTGAAACCTCAATGTCTGAATTTCTTTCAGTGAGCTACGTGGTTTACGCCTGCTTATTGGCCATCTCTGGGGCCACATCGCTGCTTCTGCTCCTGCGGTAAGCGCTCTCCTAAAATAGTCACCAGCGAGAAACTGTTTCAATTCTTACCAAAACAAGTGCCGCATTAAAAAGACAATAAGGTCAACACTGATAACTTCATCGCATGTATTTATTTTTAATTTATTTCCTACTGCAGACATTTACCAATCCAAGCAGGATGGCGGAAAAACAAAACAAATAATGCTTACATGAACACTGGTTATAAGGAAATAACATTCTAAACATGCTGCAACACAAGGCAGTTCACAAAACACAAGTTTACGCAAGTCACATGTCACAAAACGCAGTCAACCCAAGTCACACGGAAACACAAGTCGACGCTACATGAACATTGATAACATAAAGATGACACTAAAACTATAATGCTAGGCTGAGACACAGACACGTGACATAGATAAAATACATGTTTCAATATCTAACAATTTTTTCAAGCTCGTAAGCATTAACGGTAATACAAACTCTTCTAGTACTATACGGTATTATATAGGCGCTAACTCATAACTCAGACCACAAAACATACAAGAGTCTCGTAGCTAAAATGTTTTAAATAAAGTGCTGTAATGATGATGCGAAACCAGGCCAAGAAAACAATTTCTGGGGTAAGGAATTTCACTCACTTATTGCTCGTGGAGAGTAAGAAATTTAAACATATCGGTAGGGAGTTAAGGAGTAGTAGTGACTATGTCTCTTTGACTTGTTGAAAGTTGGCTAACATATACACGCTAGGATTAAGTGAAATTTTATTATTGAGAAGTTGGTACAGGAACATTTAGACGGGCAATCCTACGTTGGTGGAGTAGGGTAGGTATACCATTTGTCCGCATTAACAATGACGGGGAATCTGTGCGATTGACACAGATTGGCACAAGCCTGGCGCAAGTGAAGCCAACGGAAGTTCGATGCTTGTCCCGGAAGTCGGGTGTCTGCTGAGATTCCTGGTGCATTCAATATTCCCGTTTTAATGGAATCCCGACAATAAGGCATTTGAGCGTGGCGACATGTGTGCACTTGGTCAACTAGAATCTCAAAATATTCACATCGAATGGCTTCCCAGGAGACCTCTCGGGTCTATACATGCGCTGTTACCGCACAACATGCAGGCTCTCTTGAGATGATAACTCGGAAAAGTTGAAAACCCCGTCAAGCGCTCACTTCCTGGACGAACCGCTTCCTTCCGGTCGCTTCCTACCTATTTGCTCAATGCGCCGTCCAGCCCCTACTCCCTAGTGGAGATAAGTGTCCTGTCCACGATGTACAGTGTATATAAATACAGAATGTCACAAAAAAAAATTACGTTTTTTTTGTTTGCCGCAAAAAATAAATTAGGCATCGCCGAACGCTCATTTTCCGCCCAAAGGTAGCGCTAGAGGTCACAACTAGATGCCAAAGTTTCAGCCCGATCCAATACCTTATTTAAAAGTTATAAGGAATTTTCTCAAAAGTTCAATGGGAAAATGGTGGCCGACAAAGTTTTCAAATACATGGGGCTCTATGGCACCAGCAACCGAAAAGAGGCAAAAATGGGCTCCATTTTCCCATTGAAATTTTCAGAAAATCACTTTAACTTTTGAATAAGGTATCAGATCGGGCTGAAACATTGGCATCTGGTTGTGACCTCTTGCGCTACCTTTGGGCGGAGAATGAGCGTTAGGCGATAATTTTTGCGGTAAAAAAGCCCTGTATTTTTTTTTTGTAACACCCTGTATTTAATGTGGCGAAGGTTTACAAATGCTTCCGTTGATATATAGGCAAAAGTAAGGTGCGCGGACACAGCAGCGCTTTAGGATGATAAAAAATAAAGATCTAGTTTATTGGCAAAAAAAGTCACGCAAGAGAGAAGGGTAAAGTGCCGAAAAAAAAGTTGTATTAGCTTACAAGAATAATGAAGACTGGGCACAAGAACGCTAGTTACGTGGGTAAAAGAAAAAAAACTCGAAAAAGGTTGGAATAAAAGTCAAAGTTGAAACACAAGAACGTGCAAAAATGAATTGTTACATGGGAAATAGAATAAAGAATAAAAAAATACATAAAAATAAAGGGGCCTGACGTCCGTTGACGTTTCGTCAGTGACACTGCCTTCTTCGGGATGGGCTGAAGAAGGCAGTGCCAGGCAAGAGAAAAGGAAGAAGGCACTTGTCTCTTGCGTGACTGTTTTGGCAGTTAAATTAGATTTTTGTTTTTATCATCCTATGGCTGCTGTGTCCACGCACCTTACTTTTGCCTATATATATATAATCTAAATTATGATGATGATTGAACCGTACTTGATCGAATAAATCAACCCCCGAAAGCTTTTTGATTATTCCTCTTCGGAGACTGCCGAACGATGAGGAAAAATCCCCGTGATGTATATCTATATATATATATACGAGGAGCACTCTAAACTGTGTTTTCGTATTGCTTTTTCTTCTTTTATTTTGCTGAGGGAAGGGGAAGATAAACATCCGAATATTTACTCAGCGTTCCTGAGAAAGAGCTTTTCAGATCGATGTTCGGCTACCTGGCGCTAGCATTTCCTCCTTATACAGACTGGCTGATTCGCACTGACGAAATTTATTTATTTATTCAGAATTGTATCACCCGAAGGACATTCTCCCGGGAGGGTGCTCGATCGGAGTAGATTATCGCTGAGTCATGGATGTTGTTGCCCCGAAGTTAGCCGTTAGGTACGTGACCGTTGGATCTCTTCGGCTCTTCCCCAAGATGGCGCGCGAGCTCGTTTGCTGCTCCTTGCGGACCTCGTGCTTTTGTTTCGCCGCCAAGTGCGCCACCGTGTTTCTTCGTTTTTTTTGCTTTCCCGATCTTAGCTAATGACGGCTCGCACTCGGCTGCCTCGTCATCGCGTGTTACCTACACGTTCTCTATGTTACCCTTCCTTCGTTCCGACGCACCAAAAACTATGGTGGCAGCCATTGATCTCCACTTTATGGGGCTGCATGGCGCATTGAGCAAACAGGTATGAAGCCACCGGAAGTAAATAGCTTGGCCCGGAAGTGAGCGCTGGACAGGCTTTTCAACTCTTCCAAGTGCTGGTTCAAACAGCGTGTCCAGGGTGCTGGATTTTTTTTCTTGTCATCTCAAGAGAGAGTCTGCTTGTAGCGTTGTAACAGCGTATGCAGACTCGAGAAGTCTCCTGGGAAGTCCTGCGAAGTGAAAATTTTGAGATTCTAGTTGATCAAGTGTACCTACGTACCACGCGCGAATTCTCAGGATTTAATAGACGATATGCGAAATGTACAGCCCCATCTAGTAGCGCTCTGAGAACGACGTCGGCCAATTTGGTAGTGGCGAGGAAACAAGAAGAGTGATCGGCAAAGGACCCATGTAAACAAGCGGCCGTGCTTCGTGCGAAACATGCGATGCAGACGCGTTGTTGCGTTCTGCTGCGGATGCAGCGACAAGCCTTCGATTCGTGCGTGACGTGAAAGTGCACGTGAACAGGGTTTAAAAATTTTCCTACTTATTATTTTTCACTTTACAAGCAGCTTTTTACAAAAACAATCTGTCGCAAGGCGAAGAAACATGCAGACGTTATCGCGCGGTGTGAACTCCTTTACAACTACTAAACTGGGCCCTAATCTTTTCACGAAGTTTTACCAGCTTTAATCCGGAATTCATGTCTTTCTTTTTTTTTTCTGCTGCACGCTGTAGTGTCAGTTGGCGTTTTTCTTGGTGCCAAATCGGCGCAATACATGCGGACGAGACCAGGGCTGTGAAGCGAGGCAAAATGATCACCGTTTTAATAATCTACGCCACCAGCCATAATTGAAGATGCGCATGGTTAACAGTGAACAACAAAAGCTGAAAACACCGCAAAGTCCTACATTTAAATGTCACATATTAAAAAATAAAAATTTACTTTGGACAGCCCGAAGAGAATCTCATTGCTTAGCTGCGATATCTATACACTTGATCTGGCGTCGGTAAACGAGGTTTGTAAAGCACCTCTACAACTAAACAGGAGAGTTTGCTGGTAAAATACTCTTGAATATTTAAAGCCGCGGTTATGTAAATAGAAAACACAACAGACACGGGGGACGTGTCTGTTTGCTCAATTGTTACAGAGACGGGATTTTGCCGACTTTCTTGTCGCCAGGCTCGATTACATCACTTACTTAGGTTCATCGCAGTGGCTAAAACTTCGATGTCGGTGGCGGCAAAAAGTTACGCTGCGGACGCCGAGTTTAGCAACACGGGCAGGGACAACTTCAATGCACGGCCTCTCTTTTTTATTGTTGTTTTCTTCTTTTTTCGCAACCAGGGTTAAAATCTTGTTTAATAAGATCTCGGCGGGTAGTTTTGGAATGCCAATGCAGTTATCCTGCCAGGGTTGAACAAATCATTTTTAGTAAACGCGATATCTGTGAGCAGAGCTTGAGGTCGATGCTATCTGAAACCAATTCCATCTCTTTGCAACGCCAGAAAAATGTTGCCCAGGGCACAGTTTCCTTTACAAGAGCTCAGAGCGTTCCACGAATTCAAACTTTCGCCAATAGCAGCTAAAGCAACAAAAAGAAATGAAAGACGTTTACAACTCCCTGTACAATTATATAATTACTTCGTGCGTGTTCGTTGCTCACATTCCTACATTATTGTTGTTTCTTTGTTTTGTTTCTCCAGTGTTCAATGTGTCACGGTGTTTTGTTGGCTGCCCGGTCCCACATACAAGCATCTTTGCTTTCGTGGGCCAGCACGCTTCACATGTATTTTTTCAAAGATAATAAAGATATTATTATTATTAATAAAACGCCGAATTAGAGCGCAACTCTTGAGGAGGAGGAGGGAAGCGTACTGGGGGGGTTCATGTGACCCTCGGGGGGGGGGGTCACGTGACCTTGGGGAGGGGGGTCACATGACCTCGGGAGTCTCGTGACCTCAGGGGGGTCACATTGCTGGGGGTCACGTGACCCTGCGGGGTCACGTGACCTCGAGGTTACATTGATGTTGGTGGGTTACAACACGCGGTTACATTGATGTTGGTGGTTACATGCAATGCCAGTTGCATGCAATCTGGGTTGCATGCAACGCGCGGTTACACCGACGGCGACGCCTACGCCGCTCAAGCCGGAAATGGGCCCCTAAGAGCTGCGGTCTAAAAAAGAACTTTGAGTGACATCTTTTGGCGTGGAGCAGACTACCGCTAAGCAGTACGCCTTCATGCGTCTTCGCATGGACAAAAAGTATTCAAAGTGCCCTCAGAGATGAAAGAAAGGTACGACGGCCTAGTCCTTTGTTCACGTTGGGTGATCGGAAGTGTTCTGACTCACAATCAGTGACAGAGCTCCCCTGCCCTGGAAATGCTGAGAAACCAAAACTCAAGAAACTTGACGATACCAAGATGGCCGCAAGCACAGTGCTGCCAGACTACTAAGCAGTTTCGCGCATCGTCTATTTAAAACGGGATCATTAAAGAAGTACGGAAACAAAAATTGAAATATTCAAATTTCATTCGGAAATGAGTCAAGCATGACGGATAATAACCGTAAATGATAATCGCACGTTTGTATTTTGAACGACTGGCTCTATTTTTCGTTCCAAACGGTGCACTCGAGCGAGCGCTCGAAGAGAAGCGAACGGAGAGCGCGATGCGTCATGGGATATCCGGCGCAAACAAAAACAGAAAGAAAAGATTCCCCGCATTCGTGACGTAGCAAGGCTGGCGGGATTATGAGCTTTGCCCTTGGTGGCGTTGTCAGCGTTGTGGTGGTGTCAATAGCGTCAGCGCGTTACAACCGAGCCGTTCGAAGTGCCCGTGGGGTGACGAGCGTGTGGCTGGCCCAAGGAGCACGTAGCTTCCACAGCACTGTCAGCTTAGGGCTGAACGGGGTGGGGAAAGCAACTTTTGTCCGAGTTTTGAGCGACTGGCTAATCTTCTAGGGGAGAATGGCTGCATCCGGCTGCACAAACGAGGGTCCGAGAAAGAGGGAGTCCACCCTTTCCGTCTTCTTGGACTGTTTGGTTCAATGCGCGATTTGTGAGTTGAGGAGGAAAGCTAAGAAGGAAAATGTTGAAATGCCAAAGAGCGGCGCTGCTCCGAAGGAATCTGCTACGTCACGACTACGTAGCAAGTTCCACAACGTTGCTAGATCACCTCCCAAATAGGCCCCGCATGCATCCACCAGGTGCACATTGAAAGATCGTTTATTTAGCTTTAAAATTAGTTTTCTTGTGCCTTTCAACGGAAGACTGGTGTTTTTGAGGTTAGGGTGCAACATGCGACACATTCAAGCTAGAAAATGAGCGCTGGAATTTCGTTTCCCTACCCCTTTAACACCCACTCAAAGAGCACAAGAAGGCATGGACCAAAACATCGACTTGAATGCACTGGAAAAACCCAGCAGACGCCCGGCCGACTTCCGGGATGAGCATCGAACTTCCGGTGCTTCACTTGAGTCAGGCTCGGTGAGCAGCTATACACGAACTCATCTCTGTGACGTCACGGCGCGGTGGTGGCGCGTCGGTCGCACTTCCGGTCTGGGGCTGTGGGCAGAAGTCCCCATCCCAGACGTGTATTCCTGCGTTGTTTTGAAAGGAACCAGACAAAAACCTGCCTTCTCGTCAAAACGCCGTGACTGGGGCCGTACCAGAAGAGTCGAGAAAGGTTTGAAGGTCAGTTTTCACGTGCTCGGTTCGCCCGAGAATCTGGATATGTGCCGTGAAAAGGGAAAAGCAGACGCCGTCGGACAACGATTGCTTGGGCGGGAAGAACTTTGGGTTGAATTCACGGATACTTGTGGTCATCAGATTTATTTGTTTTGTTCCAACATGAACGCCAGAAAACCGTCAAGTTGTGCGGACCACCTACGGACTACGTTCAGTGCGTCTTCAAGTTCAAACGGCCGCCTGATTGTTCGAACTGTCGTCTGCTCTTTCAAACGTTTCTGCTTGTCGTCTGCTCTCTTAGACGACGCCGGTCCGTAGACCAAATGTTGGCCCGGTACTTGCGATAAGAAGTAAGTGCAGGCCTCAAAAGACTTAAATTTGAAGGTTGGTAAGCAGGCTCGATGAAAACAGTAGATACAAGGAGATGTTGATCATTGTTACCAGTGACCCTCACCGACTTGTTATGCCTAATTCAGTTGGTCCGATTCTGCTTGCGATTTTCAGTATCGACGTCGACCATCTCAGCTACGGCTCACGCTTTTGCAGCCCGAGCGGCGTCGCGACTGAAAATTTCGAGCGAAATCTCATCATGCGAATCAGGCTTTAGCGTACATTCTGCGGCGTCCACGCGGAATGAACCGCCACATGTCACATTATTCACGCGAAGTTTCGCGGTGTAACGAGCCTCGGTAATTTCGCTGACGCCGCTCAAGATATTCAGACATCGCCAGGAAAACGTTGAACCAACAATTCGAACGCGAAAAATGGCAGGGGGACTCACACTGACGCCGACAACATCGCATTTCAATGGTGTGTTTATGGGCGACGGCGAGTTTCTTGCCCACACGCCCATCGCGCATGCGCGGCGCCCGTGGCGTCCGCTAGGGGCGCTCCGGTTTGTTTGTAAACTTGAGTTGGTGTATACGATCGGTAATAACAACAATACACACCGTGCTTTTTTTTCTTTTTTAAACGTAGAACTTTTTTGGTTAGTTGCGCTAGATTTGGTGTAGCCGCATTTTGCAACGCCGTGTCCTGTGACGTCCCATAATGCAACGCGCGCAGTGTTTGCATAGCGGGACGTCAAGACTTTAACGCCAATTCAGTTTCTCCGCTCAATTTAGAGGGAAAGTTGAGTTGGTGTATAGGTCATGCGACATTAGGTTACGTGGCGTCAATTTACCCGCAAAATTTAGTAGAAAAATGAACGTTCTTGACCTACAAACCAATTCAGTTTCCCCCTAAAATTTAGCCACGAAGTTGACGTCACGTGACAATTAATGTCACGTGACCTACACGCCAATTAAGTTTCTCCGCTAAATTTAGCGAGGAAATTGGCGTCACATGACCCGATGTCACGGGATTCTAGAATGTTTCACATATAATAATCATCTTTATTTTTGGGTGCCCAAAAACAACCACATTGGTCTTCTCGATGGTGCACAAACACAAACAAACAAAATCGGCAAGCAAATACATAGGATCTAAACACACTTACTAGAAGAAAAAAAATCGAACACAAACATGCTAAGGGAATAGGATAATATCATACAAATCGTGACGGTACATAGAAATTGATACAGTTCCGTCAAGGTGGGGTGGAGCGAAGGTATTATATAATGACTGAATCCGAGAGAGAGGTGAAGTATTACATGGCGAGCGAACATCAAAACAAACAAGGGGTCTGGTTACTCGGAATGGAATATGGAAGCTCACTTTCGCAAGGAGTTGCGCCAAATCAACTACGTCATTTGCAACCTTGTGCAGAAAAATTAAATATCGAACAGTCCTCCTTTTAGGCAGTAGTGAAAATGAAAACATTTTCATTATACATCCATACGTATAATAAAAGCGCCGCTTAAAGTATCTGTCAAAAATATTCCGGACAACTCTTTTCTGAAACTTTTCTATGCTCATAGCCCGTGTCTTGCATATCGAGTTCCATACGACAGAAGCAAACTCGAGTCGTGACCACACAAACAAATTAAAAAGGTGAATCAATGAATGAGGGTTTCTAAAATTACGCGTCAAACGAGAAATTACCCCTAACACTCTGAAAACATTACACATGATTTCTAAAAGATAAAGGGCTGTCAACACACACAACACAATTGCACGGCAATTTGCAATTTATTTTTTGAAGATAACCGGTTATTCGAATTAGAAAACAGGATAAAAGTATATTCGAATAACCAATTTAGCTGCTCGGTTCTTCAGGTATATAAATAATTTAGAAGTATTATTTTAAAAGCAATACTAAACATAGTCGACTCAAAACAAAATCCGCAATTTAGGTCACAGTTGTTCGCGGAGGCATGTTTGGGGATTTTTACAAAAACTAGAGCGACGAATAATAAATAGTAATTATAATGTCGTTTTACCTACTTTCATATAAATCACATTAAAAAATATAGACGCTCTTTTTGAACACTTTGAGATTGAGAGTGATTAAAAAGCGCCACACGACAATCGTCAAAACCTCGTCGTTCTTTCCCGCTTCTTTGATATTTTTTTCTCAGAAACTAAACATGTCAGGACATTAAAATGAAAAGGATTGTTCTTTTGGAACATGCGCCACGAAATATAAAAAAATTTAAGCAAAATAAAAAATACGACTGCATCTCGTTGCCTGAATCCAAATGAAACCGCCTTAATATATATATATATATATATATATATATATATATATATATATATATATATATATATATATATATATATATATATATATATATATATATATATATATATATATATATATGCGCAGCAACGAAATCGATCCGCGGAAATGGCACTCGGTCAGCAAAAAGAAATAATAATCAACGCATTTGAAGAAAAAAATTTAGTGCTTGGTATATATGTAGACTTTTCTAAAGCATTCGACTTACTCAACCATAACGTGCTAATATATAAACTCAATCATTATGGGATCAGGGGCGTAAGTTTATCACTTCTTCACTCCTACCTAATGCACCGTAATCAGATGGTATCCACATAATTACTTCTCATCAGAGCTAAAGAAACTGTCATCTGGTGTACCGCAGGGTAGTATTTTAGGCCGCTCGCAGAAATTAGGATTGCTAGCATACGACACGCCCGATCGCATTGCTGAAGGTTCATACACCGAGGTCGTTGAATCATCGGATAATCTCCAGGCTAAAGATGGCTGCCGTCTAAAGAATACGAACTGGTTTGTGTACCAAGTACAAGTAAACGTCGAGCACAAAGTACGTATTTTGTCTAGAACATGAGTATATAACTTGTTTACTAGTTGCACATGCGGCCGATGTATCTCTCGGAAATGCATGCAGTGTAATCTCTTCTTCAGTTGCTGAAATACCGGGACAGTCCCTCACACAGCACCTTCTAGGCATTGTAGTTGATCACGTCAATTCACTGACTCCGCTTCTTCTACCTTTACAGCAACATTAAGCGATGACAGGCAAATAAAAGAAACCTAGTCTGCTTCGATCGCTCGTGGAGGTGCGGAGAATAACAAAAATATTAAAAAATATATTACACGCGCTCGCGGTAAGCACGAGGAGAGATACAACTCACGTGACTTCCGGCGATGCCGACCCTTCTGACCGCCCCGACACCTTGCGGTACACTGTTATGTCACAGTGCACGGCGGGAACTTCGAATTGGGCCTCATATTTCTATTTTTTATAAAAAAAAAAAAACTACGCAACTTTATAGTGAAACAATTTTTTTGTAATGTCCTGATATGCCATTTCAACGCCTAGCATAAATTTTTTTTTGGCGTGTCAGAAATTTTTTAAGTTCGCTTCGGTCGAGCCCAGATTGCTTTGAGGTGAAAAAATCAATAAACCTTTGTTATATTTTTATTTAAAAACAATCAGGTGCCTCTGGTAAAAGTGTACTTAGCACCGCCGCATTAAGTGTCTCGAGGAGAATGAGTTCTTCATAATGTGGCGAGACACATACATCATTCAAAGTCGGGCTGAAAAGGAATCGAACATCTGCAGCTTGTTTCGGTCATGCGTATGACAATCTTTTTTCTCGTGGAATACGTACATTGAGCGACACTGCTAGCACAAACAAGCGATTGTCGTTTCTTTTTTTCTGTCTTTCCTCCCAAAATCTAAGGAGCCGTCATCAAACTTACTATGGTGGTGGACAGTGATAGCCTAAACGGTAAAATATAATGCCTGACAATACTCTTTCTAAAATTAAAAAAAGAAATCTTGAATGTCGTGCGCGTGCTAACAATGTCGCGCAGTGTACAAAGAAATTTGTATGCATATATAGATTCAACATAATCAACTGAATAGACCCTTTTCAAAGGTCCGCGCCATCGCCTGTCCGCTATTGCTTGACCACGTACGAGGAGCGTAAAATTTAAATCACGAATATTTCTCACCATGAAACATGAGGGACGACGCCTTTCTGGTTTTGAGGTACAATGTGTTTCATATTCACTGCCAAAAGTGTTTAAATGAGATGTAACTTTACGGAATCGATATAAATATACAAGGTGTCCCCCCCCCCCCCCCACAAAAAAAAAAATGTAGAGGGTTTGTTTGTTTGTTTCATCGCTAAAATAAACTACGCATCGCCAAACAGATCATTCTCCGCCCATATGTTGCCCTAACGGTCCGAACCAGATACCAAAGTTTCCGAGCTAACCGTTATCTTATTCGAAAGTTAAAAACGATCTTCTCAAATTTTTAATGGGAAAATGGCGGCCGATCTAGCTCTCAAATACATGGAGTCGAATGGCGGTTGGAAGTGACCTTGGCTGGTGGTTGGTGGTTGGAACTTGGAAGTGACCTTGGCCATTGTGTAGTTTCTAACTAGAGGAAAGGTGGGCGTACATGTACTGAGGGCGTGGTCTTTTTGTTTCCTGTGAACCTTATGATTATCTTTGGTAGTAATGTGTAAATTGTAGCACTTTTTCATTTTTTAAGCTGTGGGAGGTTATGTGGGAGGTTGGAAGTGACCTTGGCCATTGTGTAGTTCTGAACTAGCCGAAAGGTGGGCGTATATGTACGGAGGGCGTGGTCTTTTTGTTTCCTGTGACCCACATCGTCTTTTGTAGTCGTGTATGAACTGTAGCGAATATTTTGGACGTGTGCAATTAAAGGGCGGTGTAGAGATGACGGGTAGAAAAGTGTCCTGAATAAAATTTTGTCGCTGTGTTGGAGACGTATTGTGCTTGTCCCCTTTTTATAGCCTCTGTCTTAAGTTTTCGAATTTTTTTTCTGCGAGTTCTTTTTAAATTATTTTAAAACACAGAACGCTACTTAAATCTTTTGAATTAGATAACGATTAGTTACTAAAACTTCGACATCTGGCCCGGATAGCTACGTTTGGGCAAAGAATAAGCGCTCGGCGATGCGTAATTTAAGTGTGCATGCACTTTCTTAAGGCTTGAGAGCAGACATGTACACGTTACACAGAAAAAGTAACTAACTACCGTTACTCGTTACTCGCAGAAAAAGTAACTAAATACGTTACTCGTTACCGATTCTCAAAAGGAACGCGTGAGTTACCTCAAAAGTAACGAGTTACTTTTCACGTTACTTTGACAACCAAATACCCAACTGTTTTTGTTTCATGGTTTATTGTTTTCTTTTCAGTAGTCATTGCACTTAAAGGGATACTACAACGAAATTTCGGCGCTCATTTTTTGGTCTATATCAGTTCAAAAGAGCAGTATCACATGGTACATACCAATATCTTGTTAAAAAAAGTCTCGAAAATGAATTTTAAAACGAATTAAACAATTAGCAAAGAGCACCTGGTGGATGTCGCTAATGCCTCGTTTGTAATGCTCGTCTAGGAACCTTGACAGCTAGTGACGGAGGTTGTCTCGTCTCCGGCCACGACGAGAGAAGGGGGAAGGAGGAACTCCCCTCTTCCCGAGAATCCCTTTTGTGTGTCGCAGAAGTCGCTATTGTCCCCCTACAAGATTATAGAAGATTAACCCGTCACTCAAAATTCGTACAAAAGCAGCCGCTTCGGTGGCTGGAACGACTAGGCCATCGTCTCGACGTCAGCCTCGCCGTAGCTTTGCTCGTCCTGAGACGATCTACGTCACGATTGCGTCGGATGTGACGTGCTCTAAGCTGGGCCTTCTCCGAGCGCTTGCCAGAGTGGGCCGTTTATAACGAAAAATACAGCCACCAGGATCAAAATACAAACGTTTGATTGTCATTTACGGATATTGTGGATCATATTGAACCTATTTTTGAACACGACGAGAATATTTCAAATTTCGTTGAAGCATCCCTTTAAAGGGATACAGAATCGAAACTTGAAATATAGAGAAAACATCAAGAAATTTGTTCAATATGATCACCTAAGCCTGTAATGAATAATCGCATGGTCGTATTTTGAGCAGATGGCTTTATTTTTGGCTCTAAATGCCGGGATTTTGGCGAGCGCTTCAAAATCAGCCACCGAAGAGCGAGATGCATCTCGGGAGATCCGGCAGACGTCTTGACGCCATCATGCCTCGGAGGACCAAGCGTACCGTAGTGACGAGTTTTGCCACTTGGAGGCGTCAACGCGTTACAATCTCGCTTTGTCGAAGTATACCCAAGGGCTGTAGATATCGCGGAGCCGGCAGAGCGCAGAGGTGTCAGAGCTGCCTCAGCTGCCTCAGCTGCCTTGAGTGTGCGATGGCGGGTCAACATGACGAGAGTGGTGGCAGCGGCAGTGGGTACGATGACATTAGTGAAGACGAAGACGTCAACAGTAGTGACAGGACGAAGCACCGGAGATTCGGATTTGGACAGATTCGGAAATTTCCGAACTTCCCGCGACGAATATTCGGCAGATTCGGAGATTCGTCAGGTTCGTCGCTGGTTGCAGACGGCAGCGTGAACCTTGTCGTAAACCTCGCGAATGCGGTCAGTTGTGTTTTTTTTTTAGGTACTGTTTTTGCATATAACCAGATTTCGTCTTGTTTACTTCAACGTATGGTATGTACTGTACTGTCATTCTATACCCTGGCACGCGCCCAGGTCCAGCTGAGCTGATAGGAGTGGTTGGCGTAGGCTCGGTTTCTGCGCGGTTTCGCGGTGATCAGTAAAATAAGATGTAGCGAAATGCTGTGTATCATTCATAATGTGGCGCAGCGCGCAATAAATATATTCAGGCAAGGAAATGATTCGTCTCCTTCTCCAGAGCTGCGTAGGACGCGAGAGCGATGAAAAGTGTTGGTAGTCCCAACTTCGACCTCATACCGGCACCGGCGAAAAAAAACGTCGCACTGTCGTTTCTCCGTTCTCAGCAGCAAGTTTTGTATACGTGAACTTTATTTGATGAAAAAGATACAACACAGGGTGTCCAACGCAACTTCATTTTTCAGAAACAAACACTAACTAATTCAGATATAATTCACTAGAAAGGTACAAATGCTGTACAGGAGACTGTGATAGTACGGCGCAAGGAGTTTCATCGCGCTTGTGTTTCGCCGCAAGGACAGCCGTGGTGGTCACTGCCATGACCCCGCCGACAACGCCGGAGGTTCCTAGTGCCCAAGAAAGTCTCTTCAACCCGCCTGCCCCACAAACGACTGTCGCCGAACCGCCCGGGTGATGAAAACATGCGCTTGTATTTCCACGTGCACCAAGCATGCCTCTTTTGGTCGTAATCCGGAACCGAAACCAATTTTCCCCCGATGTCTGGCTACCATTCTCGACAAACAGCCGAAATCTTATAAACAAATCGGAACACTTCATTCATTACTATGATATTATATTACAACAATAATTTGTGCAATTTGTAGAATTTAGTGAATTTAATATCACGAAAAGTTGAAACACACATAAACGTTATCTGGCAAGCATGGCAACGCTCCGAATTTTTCCGAACTTTTCCGGTCTCTTGAGATGCGGCTACTCTTCCGAATCCGACACCTCGGTATTGCGTTATGGCCTAGGCAATCTATACCAGTGAGTGGACATACCGCTGTGGTGCTGCTTTCAGAGGCATGTTGTCGTCACGACATTCCATTGAAGCTTCATAACCAACTACCAGGTGGTTTTTGATTATCGTTTAATTCACTTTAAAATATGTTTTCTTGCGTTTTCTAGCGCAATATTTATATTTCTGTGGTTCCACTGCTACCTGCGTCATGTTGAAACAAAGAAATCAGCTCCAGAATTTGGTTTCCGTAACCCTTTAAGCAGTAGCTGTCCCTCGAAGTTTTCATCACTTATGCTTTCCCGCTTCATTGGGCTCCTGCGACGCTGAAGAGTCCTTCAACCAACGCGCTCGAAGGAACGGCAATGTTGTGCTTGCAGTAAGGGCTGGTGAATCTTCGGGAACTGCGCCTTCACTGAGGACAGCGGGTAATGGGTTCTGTGCCTTCCCGGGTTCGCAACCTTCGGGTTTACATCCGGTCCGTAAACTGTCCTAGAAGGTTCAACCAACGAACCTTATTGCGTTCGCTGGGTGAAGGACATTCCCAGCTGTAGGGTTCAGTATAGAAACGTTTATCGCTGAACACGTCAGCCGAAGTGGTCGACTGACGTGTTCAGCGATAAACATTGCTGAACTGTCACACTGTTTAGTTGTTTTTCGGGTTGCCCACCTACCGTTCTAGCAATAGACGCATACTCAGGTTAGAATAAAAACATGGCCGTTTAAGCGGTGTTGAACACGTTACTCCTCAAAAGTAACAAGATACTGTTACTCGTTACTTGGCCTTAAATATAACTAAATACGCTACTCGTTCCTTTTCTAGAAAACAAACTAAATACGTTACTCGTTACCGAAAATAGTAACTAGGTAGAAGTAACTCGTTACTTGTAACGCGTTACGTACATGTCTGCTTGAGAGAATCGTACCTGAAGCAACTAATGATTAATCTGTCACGTGTAAAAAAGAAAAAAGTAAAGTCTTCGTTTATTTTAAACTAAATTAAAGTATGAATCTCATAAAATAAAAACTTATTTTCCAAATTTGTTAATCCTTTTTTTAATATGTTCCAGATTGCAGACCGTTGGTTGTTTATGGAGACATAAATAAAAACGCAATGAAATCATACCAAAAATACATAATCTAAGTATTTCCTTCACTACGACAGTTTTTCTTTCCTTTTAAACTTGTTTTTGTGCACGCGCGTTGCCCGCACCTGGTGTGGTCAAATGATTGAGACGCAAAGGCCTGCCTTTATCTCTACCCGCTAATCCCTCCAACCAGAGCTCGCCGCTCTGACGTCCCCGCCGCGTTCTTATCTCCCCCTCTCCCTCAGTTTCGTAGACCGACACGCTGTTTACAAACAATCTCGCGTTTGCCCACACCAGGTGTGGGCACTGCGCGTGCGCAGAAACCGAATTTGCGAGAAGGTAAGCGTCTCCGCTTGCGCAGTGCCACCGACAGCGCCACCGCAGCTGCGTGACGTCAGCCCCACGTGTTGGTCTATAAACTTTCTTTCTTTTTTTACACGGGAAAGCTTTTTTATGTGGATTTTTGACGTGAACATTATCAAAGCGATCTAATATTGATTTTACAGCGAGGAGTATCTTCGATGGCGGTCGATGCCTGGGTCCAAACGGATACGTCAAAATCATATAGAGGTAAGCTCGTTCAAAGCGCGCGAATCATTTTACCCCGCCGCCAATTTGTAAAGTCACAAAATCAGTTCATAAAGTGCGCGTAATACCTCCTACGAAAATGGAACCAGGTGGGAAACGTTTTTTTTTTACATTAAAAATTACTACATTAATTTCAGCGTCCAAGATTACCTAACGAACGGTTGATAATAAAATCGCCTCTTTTTTATGAACGTACAGTCAGCACGGAATGAAACCCGAACGCCGGAACGCGTGGCCATCGATACAGGCTGCTCCACCTGGAGGGCCCCTGAGAACTAATGAAAATGCACCATGGGCGCGAGGGTGCGGGTCCTACTAAAATGTCCTCAACCCTCGCGCGGGGCGTCTGGGACTTCCGCGTTTCGCCAGTGGCGCGCTGTAAGCGCCGTCACTCGGGGTGCTTTTCTGTCTTCGCAATGTCACCCCACTGTCGCCCGGTCGACACCGGGCGGCCCCTTATCCTGGCTACAGTGGCTTAAAGGGGTAGTGTAGTTACCGCGCAGCCTCCACCATGCATCGGGAACGGCCGCTCCTTGGAAGACGGTGTAGGTGGCGCTTCGATCCGCAGCTCCGTTCGGGTGCCACACGGGCCGGCAGATAGAGGCACCCAAACACGCTTCACAACTAATATAAATACACCAGAAACAATTATCTGTTTCCAGTGAACTTCCCACGACATGATTTGTGTTCGCAGGTGAATAAAAATGTGAAACTAGCAGACGACAGTGCTGCGAATCGGCCGGAGCTGGCCGGAGCCAAGCTGGCCAGGCGGCCAAGCCGAAGCCATAGCCGGAACGACGGTGCTGCAAGCGCCAGCGCCACCCGCGGCCGTCTTCCAACGCTGTGCCGCTTCTCCGGTTTCGTTCGTTACACTACCCCCTTTAAGCCACTGTAACCTGGCGATTAGCCCCGAGAACATGGCGTGGCGCCACCTGACGGGCCTATCGTCGTGACGTAGGATGAGGGATCACGTGACCGTTTCCTGCACTCTGCGTCAAGAATGGAGTGTCTCTGTCTTCACTTTTTTAATACTACGGGTGTTTAAGGCTTCTTTTAACCCAATCTTTCGTTTCACTACTCGACCCAGTCGAGTTCCTAAATCGGCTACCGTACGAATGCTTCCGGGGAGCCGGTTAGCCGGTTGCAGGCGAGCAGGGAAACGGTCGCTGCACGGAAGCGCGGCGGCGTGGACTGGCGCGGCGGAGGGTACGGGTCAACCTGCCGTTTTCGGCGACTGTCTCGCGTATCGCAATGAATGCTTATTAAATGCGACCTACCATTGAACGTAGGCGAATTTTTTTTTTAACATCTATTTGACCGGGCACTTCGTTACAACTGTGTACCACTTTTCAGTTGTGCTGTCTGTAAGCAGCATCGATGCGTTCGTGGACAAGACCCTCTAAATGTCCCGCCTGTTGCTTGAGGGCGAAAGTGTTCTTGAAGCGGGACACTTTTTTTTGTAGACTCAAGAAGCTGGATAAAGATTGCTACACCTGCATTGGATTCGTACTCCAAACGTCGGCACTCACTTCGTATATCGCACGAGCTGGATGGAAGAAACGTCGGTGTCACATCGAGCTCCTGCAAAGCATGTGTGAAGGAACATGCCGTGTATGATTACTTGGTTAGGTTGTATGTACCCACCGGCCAGCGTGCTGTGAAATCGATCGAGCTCGCGGCCAGAGCCGGGTGCGAAACAACTGGAGCACTCAGACAGTTGTGTCTGATTGCGTTTTGACAGCGTTTGACTGCGTTTCGGCTGCGAGAAACCAGGAAATTCCTGCTGCTTATATCGCGCGCAAACATGATTCCTTGAATTGGATTTCACGCTTCATACGAAGCACAGATGTGCCGGTGTCTCGCTTTCGGTTCTCAACACAACGCAGTTAAACGCACTCATGAACGCGTTTCTCAACCGGCCTTTAGAGATTGCGATTAGCGATGAACGGTGAAGTGAAGCGCCTTTTTCCAAATATAATCGGTCGTCTCCCGTTGTTATCGTAGCTCAGGAATAAAGAAAACAAATTCTCGTGGCTCAGTGGTAACATGCTCGCTTCCCAAGTCGCGAGTCGCAAAATCAACACAATGCAACTAATTTTTTTTTTTTTTTTTTACGTTTTTGAAGCACAGGTTTTGTAACTTTTTTGCGATGTCAGATTTTCGAGCGACGAATATTAAAGCTTGTTGACAACATTTAATTTCATAAACTAATATCAGACCATTCAAAGGCCAATGACAGTTCGTGTACAGCATCGCTGTTTTTCTTTTTTGTAAAGAAAGATTATGCAAATATTCCTGTAGCTAGGTGTATTAGAGTTATAGAATTGTTTTATTTGGGCTCCTACAAGATAAGCAGATAGGTTACAAAAATAAAAATATTACTTGCTAATACGAGTGCAGCTACTTGCTTCAGCAATCTTTAAAGTAAAATAAAGCCACGTAACATTCTCACATTTGTGCAGCTGCTGATTGCTTAAATACCACTAAGCTGTGAGTGATGTTTGCATAAAAATAGTCAGTGAAATTTTATGGCTTGTTACCCTCTGTAAATTACTGTTTCAAGTCTATTAGCACTCAGCTCTACTTGCATTGCGTGACGCCAACTTGTACATACATTTTTTAACCCCATTGTTCAAATAATATTGAAGCTGTATGAGAAAGGTACTGCCACGCAAGGTAAGACTGTTCACATTTTATGAATCATATTGGAATGCTTCTCCTTGGGGTAGATGTGGAAGCTGATATTTGGGTCGGTCGCGCAACTGCGGCATTACGGCCCCGAACAGTACTTTACCATTGCTCCCTGAGCTCGACAGCTGCCGAAGCCGATCCGCGCCTGTACTGATCAAGCTTCAAACACAGAAAAAATGCGAAAGTACCGATTGAAGGGCTTCCGAAGGCCTTGACCAAAGCAAGGCGGAATAGCTGGCCTTATCACGTGATCCTCCATCCTACGTCACGGTCGAGCGATTGCAGCGCTCCAATCGGTCCCGCTCGGGGCCAATAGCTCTTTGCGATAGGCCCTGCTCAGACAGGGTGATGCATTTATTCCGTTCCGGATTTGATACGCCTGGCATATCGGTGGTTCCCAAAGAGAGCGTCAGCAAGCAATGTACCTTTTCCGAGAAGCGTTCTGCGCACGCGCGAGCGCCCGATGCCAAGCGGCGGAAGTCGGCACGAAAAATCGAGGAAATTCGGAAGGAGACTGTGGATGAGCGAGTAGAAAACGTAATTGCAGCATACATATTATTGTGTTACGCAAAAAAGAAAGCGGACGGAAAGAATAACACGACGTTTAAGTGGACGCCACGGATGCCCCACTCGGAAGTCGCGTTGGGCACGCCCCGCTGCTCAGAGAACAAAGAAACTGGTAGCGTAGCTCCCATTATCGATTGGTAGCGCAGGTAGGTCCCTTCCTCGATTTTTAGTTCGTGCAGCCACCGCCTGGTGCCGTCGGTATGTGAAAAAGGTCCATTCCTCGGTTTCTAAGAATCGACTGATTACCTCGCAGGAAAACATGCGCATTGCTCATAAAAACCGAGGCATCGGCGTCAGTCTGTTGCAGCATTCTTTTTTGTTCATAAAGAGTATGGTCGTGCGAGTAAACGAATATTATTTCGCGTTTATGACGTCTCATTATTTCTCAGAAACCGCGTGGCATGTTGTTCACGGAGCCCCAGCGTGGTTCCGGTGACTCGTCATCAAGCACTACGGGTCTTCTGTGCACGAAATGTTGCAACTTTCATTGCGCCCTTGCGATACACAAAGCGATAATGAATGACAGCGCTGAAGAGATATCGCTGGGAATCCGATACACAAAGCGAGTGACTGTGCTTTTTCACCGGATGTGACGTCGCTTACAGCGCGCCACCGGCGAAACGCGGAACTCCAAGACGCGCCGCGCGAGGGTCGAGCTCATCTTAGTAGGACCCGCACCCTCGCACCCCGGCGCATTTTTATTAGTTCTCAGGGGCCCTCCAGGTGGAGCAGCCTGTATCAGCAGCCACGCGTTCCGGCGTTCAGGTTTCATTTCGTGCTGACTGTACTTTTTTTTGTCAAGAAACACATCGCATTGACGACCGCTCTGGCGTATGTCTTTACAAATTAGTTGATAACATAAAAAAGCAGGGTGGCAGAATACTTTTTTCTTCTTATATTTATGAGAAACAGACGCAGCAAGGCACCCCATCATAAAAAAGCTTTTTTTAGCATAGGTTTACTTTTGGCAATCAAAAGACATTCCACATGAATCCCTATATTCTGCTGAAAGAGCTAGCGCTGTGAAACTTCCCTCGTCCAATATTGGGTTGCTGAAGTATCACAGCGCAGATACGTCACATATCACATCTTTGTGAAAACGTTCAGCTTGCAACGCCAAGAAACTTATTTGTCTTGTCTAAAATAATAACACACACAAAAAAATAACGATTCACTTCTTATCTCGCTTGTTTCACCTTTAATTGGCACCATAGTTCAATACACAAGGGCTCTAAAAAAATAATTACACGTAACCTGGGCCTGTTATAAGGTCTGTTATAAGAGTAAGCATGAGACTGATAGAAGACCAATGTGTACTGAATGTGAAAAACTTTTCAAAGCATTTCTAAAGCAAATATAAAAGATATATACCGTTCGTTTGATGCTTCCTTCAATCCTGATAAGTCCGTCGCTGATATATATATATGTATACCCGTTTATACACTCGGATTGAAATAACTGGGCGCTTTCGTTAAGTCAGCAAAGGAGTTGATACTGTAAGAACCTGGAGTGCGGGAAATCAATGTCTGCACTAAATGTCGCAAAAATAATAATTTTTTTGTTTTAGTAGCAAAACTAAATTGCATTATCAAACACTCAGTTTTCGCTCCAATGTTGCATTAGCGGGCCGTACCAGATGACAAAGTTTCAGAACTAACCATTATCCTGTTCAAAATTGACAATCGATTTTCGGAAATTTTCAATGAGAAACTGACGGATGAATTCTTATTCATGGGCCGAAGCCCGTGAATAAGAATTAGAGACCTTCAACTGCTCGCCCGGGGTACGCGTTTAAGGGCGCCACTAAATTACAAGCTTTTGTTGTGGTTCAATGGGGGCTACGGGTAGTTATCGCCCACCTGTTCCGACGTTCTGAATCACCCAGCTGTTCTAGCGAGTTGCTATCAATAAAGGAAACATGATTGCTATTATG
>JAZHYW010035780.1:0-41196 GCA_037355805.1 Ixodes ricinus | reverse complement strand
ATCATGTGCGCTGGATTTCGGTTACGTATTGCTACTGACCATAACGATGTCTGGAACCCGGCGCCTGTCATATTGCTTTGCCAACCCGAGCGCACGGCGATGGTTAACATTGGCGGCATATAATCGGCTCCAGATCACGTGGCCGCTTGTTCTGGCTACAAGTTGAAGGGTGAGCGCTGCTATCCTGTAGCGTAAGCTACACTGGCCTAGGTTGAGCATTTTCGCGTGGCTCCTGGAGAGCCGTGCTGCGCATGCGCGAGGGGCAGTGACGTCACACGTGTCGGTGCCTCGATGCACGCGCCGCGCGCGTGCACCGCTCGAGATCATGGCTCGCGCTGTCCGGTTGTTCTGGGCGGCAGCTTGGTTTGCTCGATACATAACAAGACGACACAGCAGCTCAACTCATCGGATCCCGAAGTAGTCGCACAATGCGTGAACCGCGTGTGTGTCATTGAAGCAGCAGTAAGCATGATAATCAAGCTAATCCTGAGACAACCAGGAAAGCTAAGAACAACCAGCTGAACCTAAACTTACGCTACGTATATCCTGGCATAGCCGCGCTAAGCCACTGCAATATTTTTTCTTTTATTTTTTCTGCGACGTCTATTCCATGCGTTGAAAAACGAACGCGTGTTTCATAGGTCACTAATGTCAGAGATTTGTTCTAAGAGGTATTTTCGCAAAGTACAAACATTGTTGCATCGCCCTTTTAATGACATTTACTTCCACGGTATTTAGGTAGAAAAGAGCAGGAGACAATCAATGGTATAACGTTAATATGCTTTCCTGCCAAATAACAGGAGGGAAGAATAGCGACAATATTCTTAGGTAGATCTGTGCTTCGAAAAGTTAAGATACGCACTCAAAACCTGTATTTATGTCCCATTCGGTTGTTTTCTGGGAACATAAAACAATTCATTTATAAGAAGGCACTTAGTGGTGGCTTGCGAACCCCTGCAAAAGGCATCTGTCGTCTGAAGTTATGAATTTGACTTGCGGGCTCTCGTTTTTGCTTATGTGCAGCACTACACATAAAAAGTAGATAACGTGAGTTTCTGTTTGTAGAAACAAACCGTTTTGATTTTCCGAATGCACATAGAGTTAAATCAAAATATCGCAATCGGACAAAAGCGCTCAGAACACTACGAAGTCTGCAACCCTACTTATATTAAAGGCTACGTATTTTAAGGGCATTAATTATAAACTTATATGTTCACTGGTGTCGTCCGCTGGGTTGGTAATATACGGTGAAGAACCGAAAAAGCTCGCCAGGCAGCATGTTCATTTTGTGCTCGCCGCAGCTGCCAATGTTTCGACGGCTTACACGCATAGCTATCGCCGCCGGGCAACATTCGTTGCTTTTCGCGGCATAATCACTTCATGGATTTAAGAAGTAAAACCGAAAGTTTCCTAGGGATACAATGTAGCAAATATGCAGATCCAAATTTTTTTAATATAAAAGTGAAAATGTGCATATAAATAGCAAATGTGGACACTAAACAGCAAACAAGAGGAAAGTTACAATGAGAATTCGTTCCTGCTTTTCCTCTCTTTCGTTGAATCAAGTATCCCAATAGGCCATGGATGGATGGATGGATGATGGATGTATACGCGAAATGTAGAAGCGCCATCTAGTAGCCACCGAGAACTACGTCCGCCATATTGTGAGAAACTAGAAAACGAAACGTTTTATTTTTCCGTAGAGTCATAAAAAAATTCAACTTCAACTAGTTTTACAGGAAAAAAAATGAGCTCGTTTTATATGCGACTTTATCTAAAACAAGCGCCTTCGTTCGATAAAAAGATTATATATACATAACCGCGTAGGACGCATCTTTGTGTTGTATTACAGTTTCCTAGCCCACGACACTGAATCAATTTGTTCAAGCGGGGTTCGGTCATTTCGGAAGCGACCATTTTGCTGTCGCCTGAATAATCCGCTCTTGGTTTCATGAAGGGCTTCTGGTGTTACTACGGTCCGCGGCTGCTTCTAGAACCCGACATCTTACAAGGAAAATTGTCTTGAAACCGGTAACTTTACCACCCGAATATACACGCAGACAACTCTTATGTCGCAAGAAAGAGCTTAGAAAAACAAAGCATAGTTCAGTCACCAACCGATGAAAGAAAGTGCTGTTTTGTATGCGTCGCATTCACCCACCAGATTATATTTATTTTAAAAGCTTGAAACTATACACAGAGGAAAAACAAATTAGTTTACAAAAAACAAATCATTTATAATATATATATATATATATATATATATATATATATATATATATATATATTAAAGATAAAAAAAGAAGAAAAAATACCGAATGAAAGCACGTAAAATTGTGTACGACTTTCGAGAAACTTACAGACCTTTTCGCTTTACGTCCTACCGCAGCCGACGCTACGATTCAACAGAGCCAACCAACAAGCGTCAAACATGCAGCGTCACGTGCTGTTTTGCCTGCTGGGTTCTGCTATTACCGGCTAAACCAATCACGCACGGAAAAGAAGCGCATGGATCGCGGCACACTCATGTGCCTGATTGGTTTTGTCGGCGATGACAAAATCACAAAGATAAAAGAGTGCCGTGAATATGCATTTTTGGCGCAGCTAGGATGGCTCCATGGAATTAGAGCGTCAGCTGCAGTTAAAGCCTTTTTGGTTAAAGCTGAACAAAGTGCAGGTGTGAACCTCGTAGGTACAAACAAAATTTTCCCTTTACATGCCTTGCACGTGACGTCATATGGCACCGTACCAGCCACCATTGCTCCGTACCTTGCTCCTTTGCCCGTACCTTCTGCAGCCTACATTTCGTACCATCAAATTCGTTCCTCCTCGGTAATCCTTGCTGAGAAACAAACAAACAAAACAACTATGGTGCCAAACGCATGCTCCAGAAGGTACGGGCACAGGAGCATGGTACGGAGCATTGGCGACTGATTTGACGTCACTGCGAGCTATGTAGTACTGAGATATGGAAAAACAGATAACACGTATGACACATTTTGACAATTTATAGTAATGCCGCTGAATTTAATATGTCATTACGAGTAAATCTTGATTAATCATTTTGCATTTCTTTTCACAGTTGGCAACAACAGAATAAAAGTACAATTGAATGAGACATGCGTTGCCTACAAGGAGAAAGTATCGAAGAATGTGAGTAGTGCTTCGTGTTATCTTTGCAAAATTTAAGACCATTTCACGGCTTAAAGTGACGAAAAATGTAACACAATATTGTGTCTATATTCCCCATTGATCATGCAGGCAGCGACGATGTACTCTTATGCACGCTACAGCAGCATTCAACAATATATGTTATTTTTGTCGGCCGGTCAAGGACTCTCACAAATGACAAATGATGAGGTGGCGAATAATTGGAGAAACTAAACGTTTAATGGGGGAACTTGTGCTCAACACAAGATAGAAAAAGATTAGCGTTGCAGGCGTCGATGTCGGCATAACAGCAGAATGGAGCGCTGGGGTGAGACAGACTCCGGTTTAACGCGCAGAGCTCCTCATGTACACGCGTGGGCTTCTTGAACAGTCGGCGTAGAAGGTTTGGCGCGTAGAACATTCGGACCTCGAATAAGCAACAAAATTATAGGAGAGGTGCGTCCGCTCCCAGACATCGAGCCTCGGCCCTTTGCGGAGCCAAGCATGATAACCATTCGGCCTCGGGCGATCTGTCTACTTGGCTAGCTTAAAGTGCAATATAGATTTTGAAGTTTATGGACGAGTACTGCCTAGCTGACGCATCCTGGGACGAGCTTGAGCCAAAAATGTCGGAGCGTCGCCGCGAAATCTGAGTTTGTCGCGGCGGTGCGGCGCCGGCATCTATATTCACTAGACCAATAGGAACGTGCTCTCAAACGACGGCGCATCACCGGCAGCTACAGCACACAAATTGAAGAGTGCGCGTCTGGACGTGGAATGCTCCATGAGCCAAAAATTACACCATCTTCCCGAGGGGAACCATGGGGTGATGCGGAGCGTCGCGGATCGTAATTAATTTATTCCTTCTTGACTGATTTATTTTGGCCGGCCGGATTTGGGCTGCGGCGGACGCGAGCGGCCGAGAAACGCTAGCAGCCGACAGCCGCAGAGTTGCGGGGAAAGCCCACCCCACTGGAAAGCCCTGGCGTGGCGCTGCGACCCGCGCGCCCAAACTATCCTCCTTTCACTCCTCCGGGAGGCGCGCGCGGGGCGCCACCGCTGCTTATATTCGCGCGGAAGAGGAGACCAGAGGAGGAGAGTTGCGCCTACGCGCGCGGTGAAGCGAACGTACGCGAAGTGCACGGAGCTGGTGAGGAGAGAACGGAGAGAGTAACGCGCAGCTGTTGGAGGAGGGAAGGAGGAGAGTTGCGCGTGCGTAGTGGGAGTGCGGACTACGACGCCGCGGGACATAGACCCGAGCAAGAGATGCTCCGCATCTAAAACGGCGACGCGTCGCCGGCAACCAATAGGAGGGCCCGCGGCACTATCAAACGATGGCGGTATTTGGGTCAGTCAGGATATCCAGCGCTTTAGGCCAGCTGCGCGCGCGGCAATATTACAAAGCCGGAAAGGAGGGCTAAGTCTTGATTTATTTAGTTGATAACTAACTACCAATATAGTATGACGAAACGAACTTAAAGCGATAAGGTCATGCCCAACAATCTGGAATATTTACCCCTTTCGCCTTCTCTCGGAAGTTCTCGGAAGAACTCTAAAAAATTATATCTCCAAACAGCTGCAGTAATCGTAATATTTCCAGAAAAGTTATAGACGTCAATAATACGATAATTATATATACTAATAAAAAACTCTAGAAACATCTACTTTTTATTTATAGACCATACATATTCGTTGCGCATAAAATCTTATAAAGCACATGTAAAAAAAAACTTTATTTTTTATTGTTTTTTTGAAGAAACGAAATCGCAGAATCGCCTCCTATATTGATTTGACTTTTATTCTGGTGTATGAATTAATTTATAACAACCTCTCAGAAAAAGTTCGCCTTGCGTCAGGGTATTTACGAACCAAGAGTCAAGCTGCAAGCGAGCTGGTGAAGATTAGACATAATAGAACCATTCTGCTTCCTGCCGTCTCGTGGTTGTGTTGTTTCTAGGGTATTCAGTTGTTCCAACATCTCCTGTAGGCTCCATCTCTGTCGGACAAACGAAGAATTCAATTCAGGGCCGCCGTCCTGAGAAGTTGCGCGCCGCCGGCAGTTGCTTCAAGGTGGGGGTGCCGCCTTCGTTGGGGCAGAACAGAGAGCCCAGAGTGAAGAGAGGGTCCATTTGAAAAAATGTGGACCGTTCTCAATTTAATGGCGGACACATCATGCGGCGGTCGCTCGCGGTGAGCACGCGGTGTTTTTGCGTTTCGAGGTGAAAAGCAGGAGGAAGGCTTCGCTCAACGCTTTCGCCAGCTCCTCGCAGTTCGTATTGCAAACGCGGCCCATAGACCACGTGAACCCTACTGAAAGTTAGAAACTCTCTAAAAAAAATCAGCAGAACCCATCCTTTGGGAATGATTATCTACGTTAATGCGAATAGCATCAAACGGTGCGGAGTTATGCGCGTTCGTCAGGTGGCCGGCACACTCTAGATACGCCAGCCCACTCTTGAGGCGATTCTAAATTTGTTGACACTTTCACAGCCCTGCGCACGATCTCCGCAGCCCAGCACGTGCGTTTGTGTCACTTAGGAAGGCGAGCAAAGCACGCGCCATACGCACAAACACTCAAAATGGTACCGACCAGACTTTCTGGCGTCTCAGCTAGTCTCAACCAACGGTACTCTAAACGGTTGTTTATATCTTTACCATAGGACGCGCTTACAGCGCTGTCACAGCTACCGGTGCGCGCGCGTTCCATGCACGAGGGCTCATTCCGCTCTCGTGAGGCTGAGCTAGAGGTCTCCCGAGCGCGGGAGAGGGTGAGCTAGAGGAGAGGGTGAGCGCGGGAGAGGGTGAGCTAGCCCTCGTGCATGGAAGCGCGCGCACCGGTAGCTGTGACAGCGCTGCAAAGCGCGTCCTATGGTAAAGATATAAACAAATGTTTAGAGTGCGGTGAATGACTGCCTTCATAGCTGGAGCTCGATAGCTGGTGCCGAACGTGCAAGACGTTCGAAACATGAGCTCCGTGGAAGCGTCTACAACGGCCCTTGCTGGCCGCGGTTCTAATCACTCCGGTGAATCGACGAACGATGACTATAAAATTGTCTTACCTCAGATGCCTACAGGAATTACGTGTGAAACATCGGTGCTTCTGCATTGCGATTTGAAAGGACGCCCCTACCGTATCCAGGATTTTCGACAAGAGATGGCCAGGTGCGGCGTACTGGGCGACATCGCAGCACTTGGTGCGTACCAAATGAATCATGTTTGGATGGCTACCCTCCGAACGGCAGAAGCAAAGAAACGACTCGTGGACGCCAAAGAACTGCGGGTGAAGGGTCTTCGGTGCCTCGTCGTGGATCCCAGCATCACGGAGGTACGGCTTCGTCTCCACTGGATCCCGTATGATGTGCCGGACGACGTTGTGCGTAAGGAGTTGGAGCCGTATGGCAAGGTCCTGGAAGTGAGCCGGGAGAAGTGGAATGTCGAAGGCTTCCAAGGGATCGAATCAACGACCAGGTGTGCGCGGATGACACTGAACGAAGGCGGCACGGCCGATACCATGCCACACCAGCTTCGGATCCAAGGTGGTAACGTACTTGTTGTGATCCCTGGACGGGCGCCCTTGTGCTTACGCTGTAAGCGCACAGGTCATATCCGACGAGAATGCAGGGCGCCGAGGTGCTCGGAGTGTTTTCGCTTCGGGCATGAAGGCACCGAGTGTGTCAGGTCCTACGCCAGGGTGGCCAGCGGGGCCGGGACAGCCGAAACCAATGACCACGCCATGGATGCCGAGGAAGCGGAGCGTACTATCCAGGGCTTGGCGCCAGAAGCCTCAACCCCTGCCAAAGAACGCAAGAGTGAGGGAAACAGTTCCTTGGAGGCAGCCAGAGAGAACGGAGGTCAACCGGAAGGCGCACCTCCCAGCGGTGCCGACGTGAAGCCCTCTGATGCCGGAGCAGACAAGGAATCGAACGACGCAAGCCCCGACGGACCTTCAGATATGGACGACACCAGCGAGTCGACTAAGCGAGCCTTCGATGACGATACGACAGCAGGAAACGGAGCACGCCAACTACACCCCTGGATGGAACGCACGAAGAAGGGCCGTTACCAGCCCGCGCCCAACGAGCCTAAAGAGGAACGACGGCGCAGGGAAAGCAAGTAAGGCGTTCTTTGCCTGGTTTCCTGGTGTTTAAGTTTGCTACACCAAGACAACTTCGCTTCTCATGGCGGCGAGCCAACAAGAATCACTGGGTTTTTGAAAGAGGTTGTTGACACGATGGGGTTTTTGACAGCACGTTTTTCTTTGAATTACCTTTGTGATGTCAGTAAAAAAGCGCTCTATCGCGATTTAGTTGTGAGTGTTTTCCCCATGCCCTTGTATCGAGGTGTGTCCCAACGTGGTCGCGATGTGCTTAGACGTGTAAAAAGGATGTGTGTTCCCGCGGCTGTTAAGACTTTCTTTTATAAATTACACACGAATACCTTGCCAGTTAAGGTTTGGCTTAAAGAACGAGGGATTTATGTGCCATGGTCGGTAAATTGCCTTCTATGTAAAAAACCTGAGACTATTGAACATGTGTTTATTTTTTGTTGGGACGCGGTATTTTTCTGGGATGTCCTCCAACGCACTTTAAAGAAAGAACTACCTGTAACCCCAACAGGGATACGTTTCCTTAGTGTGGATAATGATAATGAAGTTCCTTATGACATGATTATGTTGTTAGCTTTGTGCAGCATTTGGAGATCACGTATGGCTGTTCGACATGCTGACCTCGACGCAAAAGAAGTGCGGATATATTTCTTCAACCTTGTAAAACAAGTACAGAGTGTGTATTTGAACTGTGATCCTGAACCGGAGTGGACTAGTATTTTAAAATCACTCCTCGAAATGCGTGATTTTTAATACGCTGTGCAAAAGAACTGTACAGTGCCGTTAGAATGACATGAATGTTGCTGTAACTACCATGCAATAAAGAAAAAAAAAAAAACTGCCTTCATAGCTCTGTGGTTAGCGCGTCTGCCTGCTGATCAAAGGGTCAACGGTTCGAATCCCAGCCGGCGCCGGTCTTTTTTATTTATTTATCGACCCGCGGCGTAAGAGGTTAGATAGCCAGATAGATAGATAGATAGATAGATAGATACATAGACGAAAAGTGCGTGAAGTATCCAAAGAATGCTATTCGCATTAAAAATACATGCTCTCGGGAGGCTAATACCGGGGCTTAGCGCGCGACGCGTCGTCTGCTCGTGCCCCAGAGAGCTTTTATTACAGCCTCCCAACTGCTCGCTTGGGGTTCCGCGTGGTTTATGGGTCTCTCGTCTGCAATACCAGCTGCGATGAGCTGACGAAAACGTTGATCGTCTGCAAACGTGCCCCTGCTTTCCTCCTGCTTTTCTTCCTAGACACGCGAAAATGCAACGCATGGGCACTGGCGACCACTCTCCGCAGGAGGCGTCCGGCCATTAAACTGCAAACGCTATACTCCGCTCACCCTTAAGCCTCAGACCAGAAGCCCCGCCTACAGCGCGAGCTTTCTGCCCTTGCTAACACAATTGTGAACGCACAGGCACGCGCAACCAAAACACTGCGGAAGCCAGCGTGCTCGCGATGAAGGCGGAGCTTCTAGTCTCATCTTAAAGGTGCCATGAGAAGACTTCTTTGATCGCCTAAATATGGCTATAACTCACTTTACGGGCTCTAAGCATCATGGAAAGCCGAAATCATAACGATGCGCGGCCGATTTTAATGCGAATAGCATTCTTTGGATAGTTCACGCACTTTTCGTCTATCTATGTGTCTATCTGGCTATCTAACCTCTTACGCCGCGGGTCGATAAATAAATAAAAAGACCGGCGCCGGCTGGGATTCGAACCGTTGACCCTTTGATCAGCAGGCAGACGCGCTAACCACAGAGCTATGAGGGCAGTCATTCAACGCACTCTAAACGGTTGTTTATATCTTTACCATAGGACGCGCGTTTACAGCGCTGTCACAGCTACCGGTGCGCGCGCGTTCCATGCACGAGGGCTCATTCCGCTCTCGTGAGGCTGAGCACGGCCGCTAGCTCACCCTCTCCCGCGCTCGGGAGAGGGTGATGTAGCGGCCGTGCTCAGCCTCACGAGAGCGGAATGAGCCCCCGTGCATGGAACGCGCGCGCACCGGTAGCTGTGACAGCGCTGTAAAGCGCGTCCTATGGTAAAGATATAAACAACCGTTTAGAGTACCGTTGGTTGAGACTAGCTGAGACGCCAGAAAGTCTGGTCGGTACCATTTTGAGTGTTTGTGCGTATGGCGCGTGCTTTGCTCGCCTTCCTAAGTGACACAAACGCACGTGCTGGGCTGCGGGAGATCGTGCGCAGGGCTGTGAAAGTGTCAACAAATTTAGAATCGCCTCAAGAGTGGGCTGGCGTATCTAGAGTGTGCCGGCCACCTGACGAACGCGCATAACTCCGCACCGTTTGATGCTATTCGCATTAACGTAGATAATCATCCCCAAAGGATGGGTTCTGCTGATTTTTTGATTGAAAAGTCAACCAAAGATCTAAATTATCTACAATTTTCAATTACCATTCTACAATTTTTAATGCTCCAAGAAAATAATCTAGTGCTTCAGCCTGTTTGATGCCCGGGGCCGCCATGAACATAATCTCCTCAACCGCGGGGAGACGCGGGAAGGGCAATGGACAAGAAATTGTGCCGGTAGCCAGGACGACATGTGATGTGACGACATATCGTTGAGATTGCAAACACTGTTATTACAGAATGTCTATGCTTTTGTAAGTGATAGAAGCAAGTAAGAGTTGTCGAAAAAGGTCCGATGACACCTAAGCACCTCTTACGAGTTGTGAATGCAAAAGCATGAATGTCGTTCTTCAACTCCCTTAGTTCGTCTGCGGTGCACTGGCGTGGGCGGCCACATTTCGCAACTGCTGAGGTAGCGGCCGACGGCCGTGCTCGCGCTCTCGTGATGTGGCCGCGCCGTACAGCCTCTCCGGAGTTTGCCCGAGCAGGCTGTTCGGCCAGGCCCGTACCGCCGCACCTCTTACCGGAGGCAGGGCCGCTGCGTGCGCTGCGCCGCCATAAAAAAAGCTTCTCTAATAACTTTTTTTTTAAACTACGTTTTACGAGAGTTAATGGGAGCCTCGTTTCTTGATGACGCACGCCAGCCAGTGGGAACCTATCCATCAGATTTCTGCTACAGACGAAAGGCTTCGCTCCATTGGGACAGGGGAAGGTGCCGCGTGGCGCGACTTCAAAGCTGATAGCGTCGGTTTGCTCCATGGGACAGTTAATGCTTTAATATATATATATATATATATATATATATATATATATATATATATATATATATATATATATATATATATATATATATATATATATATATATATAACGGGCATGGTGGCGGGAGGCCGAAGGAGTGGGTATATAAATGGGAATAAAAACCTTCGGTGAAAACAGACAAACGGGCGATTTATTCTTCGACGTTTCGGGGACTCCGGCCGAAACGTCGAAGAATGCATCGTCCGTTGTTGCTACCGAAGGTTTCTTCCCATATAGGTTTTTTATTATATATATATATATATATATATATATATATATATATATATATATATATATATATATATATACACTTTTTTTTGCGTGGCGGGAACATGATATTGCAATAATCGTCTCAAAAACAGAAAACTATGTTGTTGTTTTTTTCTTCCGCGGGCGTAATGTGTCTGGCCGTCAGCTCTCGCGCACTCGAGCGCACGCTCGCTGGGTTGAATCGTAGCGCGGGCTGTATGGGCAACGAGCCGCGCGCTTTCGAAATATCACTCAGCGGTTCCACCGGTCGGAGGCGCGAGGATCCTTCGCTCGCTATCGACTTACAGTGGTTCTGGTTTCGGTACATGCTCTTCCCATCATCGGAGAAGAAATCGGTATGTTGCGATATTTGTTTGCTCTTTTAATAGAAAAATCCGCCGCGTATCGTCACGATTTAGGGATTTCTAAGATGCTTAGAGCCAGCAGAGTGAGTTGTCGCCATAATTAGGCGATCTCAGAAGCCTCCTCAGGGCACATTTAAGGGTGAACGGAGCTTAGTTTGAGATGGAACATTTCATCAATCGTCGTTCTATAGCCTCCCAACGTAAATAGCACTAGAGCTACTAGGCAGCACCGTCTCGCGGCGCACACGGGCGTTAGAAGAAGAGGAGGAATTAGTAAACACAACGGCCTCGGGGAGCGCTTCCGACAGGCTTATAGTATACAGGAAGCGTTGGTTGTTCATGAACCGTCCTGATGGCATGATTTGGGTCATATTAGAATTTCTTGCCGAGGGATCTGAAATTTTTAAGAAGATCCAAGAAAATAAGCTTGTGCTTCAGCCTGATTGATGCTCAGAGGCCCCAATGAACTTAATCGCCTCAACCGCGGTGATCGACGAAGCGATTGAAGGGTGATGGCCAAGAAATTTCACAGGGCTGTGTCGACTTTATGCTTGTGTCTCGGGCATCACATTTTACCAGATGTTAAGGCTGAACTTTATGGGGCCAATATGCGTCGAAAAATCGACGAACTTCGCCCGGCGGTACATTCTTTTTGCATGTGGCACAATAGCCACTTTTCAGACTCCACGCACAGAACAAACAACGCCAGTCGAAATTCGTCTCTTCAGTTACCACTAGACCAAACGATATCAAAACTATATTTGCAAATTGCAACGCAAAAATATATATATATATTTCCAACGAATTTTTTGGTTTATATTTGTGAGGTTTAAGGTTCTTTTATTATTTTTGATTTCGTAGTATCTGCTTGTGCATTTAAGAACTGAATGCTCTAGACTCGTGATTTAGAATTGAACGCTAACACGATGGCGTCTCAACCGACATTTTGTTAGAAAAACAAGGCAAAACAACAACAGTGTGATAAAAACAACTTTCCATATACTGCTAAGGATGCTGTATTTTATGTCATGTGTTTTTTCACTACTGAGTCCCAATATTATGCTTTTATAAAGCTGCGTCGCCAATAAGGTGGCACATCGGTTGACGAGTGGCGCATTGAAAAATAGTGAGTGAGAGAGAGAGAGAGAGATACTATTATGCAGTTCGTGAACTTCAGATCCCGTTGTCTAATGTTTCTTTTTTTTCTTTTTCCTTATTGTTCAAGTGGGCAGTGGCAAAAGGTTGTCACATGTATTGTTTGTCCAGCAGTAACGAGTCCGTTCCGGTAAAATTTTCTGACGAAAGACTATGCGCCGTAAGTTCTTATTTCCTTTTTGTTTTTTTCTTATATTCTATCAAATTCTCGGAACACGGTGCCATATTTCTTTTTAATAACAAAAATATATTGAACTTCCGCCGGGGCTGGACACGCGGAAAAGGAACTTTAAATGTCACTGGCACACACATGCGTTAAGGTCGTAATTGTGAAGCACACAAATTCTCCCGGTTCACCATGTTCCCCCTGATTGCAACATGGCAACCGTCACACGAAAACGGTCTATGGGGTCAACCAACCTCTGGAGCCGCGTAAGCACGAAACCTGTAGGTCCGTCGGTCCTTAAAACCTTTAACGATCATAAAAAAAAAACACTAAAATTGGTGCTAGGTATTAAACCCCGGTAACCGGCGTGGAAGCCAAGTGCGCTGCTGACTGGACAAGGGACCCAGTTTTTTCTTTACTCTATTCCATAAAGCAAACACCATATGTCAAATAATAATAATAATGCTCTACAAAGCTTTTGCAATGTACGCTAAAAATATTTTATTTCCAATAGCTCTTCGCAAAGCCCTAGTGACTCGGGCTTAGGCTCACAGGTGGAAAATACACTTTCTATTAAATTCACAAGTTTAAAGAAATAAAACTGAGCTTTTTTGGCATTGGCGTCAGCATGACACACTGGCATGTGTAATCCCCATATGCTGCACAGCTCCTATCATCGTTTCAGCTGCCGTCCGAGCGCAGCTAAAGCTATGTGTAGCCGGAGCCAATCACACGGTGGTTAAACACCTTTTTCATTTAGCCTCACACCCAGCCATGTTGTCCCCGTATCCGGTATGCGTTCCAAACAAAAAGTAAGAGATTACAACCCCGAACAAGTAAAAAGTATAGAAGGGTCATAACAAGAAAGACTGACGGTTGCAATTAAAATGTTAACACGTCCTACTGTCGAGGCGAGAAGAAATCGATGTTTTCACGCATACCGGAAGTTTCAGAATTGAAGATGGCGGCGCCCACTAAAAAATGTGTATAGGTCACGCATTCTCGCCTGCACTTTTGTATCACTCCGCTGCTCCACTGGTCGTCCGCGCTGCCCACGCTAGCCGAGTGCATGGCCAAGTGGAGGTATTTCATCTGTTACGGGTGTATCAACGGTATCGTCTGCTAAAGGTTTAAAAAGTGCCCTTGCACGTTTGTGAAATTTAGTCACAGGGGATGTCAGTACGTAGGCTGGCCGCTGGCGTCTGTGTCCGAGCTTTCCACCTGTTCGGCAGAGTTTTGAGATGTAAGTACACGTTGCAAGGTGCCCGATGTCCCGGCCGTTGATGTTTCCTAGGCGCAGTCCTTTCCACTAGCTTCTCGGCGTTCAATGTGATCGGCAGGTAAAGGGGCGCCCTGATTTCGCCGCGTATCAGTGAATTGTAGTGGCCCGGACGCTTTTCTTGTTTACAACGCATTTTTGGAAGCGGGCACGTACAGGTCGAAAGCGTTGTAGAGGAAATTTCGGCCGTTGCACTGCGTGAACTTGGTCACTTTGTCACGTCTCGGTTTACGTACATTCTGGAGTGTCCTTGGAATATGGGCCCCGTTATTGAGGCCAATCTTCGAACTGTGTTTTAATTTTGATCTTCGACGATGCCTGGAAACCGCGGAGACGTGATGTGTGTGCCCCGTTGACAGTCGCCAATCCCGTAACTTACTCTGCGACTCCCTGTTGTTCGTTGTTTGTTTGCGTCCCTGACGGTTCTCGCTTCCACCGTGCTCGCTTCTTAAAGCGCTGGACGACGGGTGTGGGGGGCGCCGGTTTTGCACTTGTGCGTGTGCTTGCAGGGCACTTCTCGTTGCATTTGTGAGAGCAACCGAATTGAAGTGCAAATTACTTGGCATCAGTGTGGTAGATGTCGTGCCTATCGGCAAGGGAGAATTGCCCGACGCTCGGTAACAACAGCTACCACGCCGCTGCCACCAACCCGCCTCTCGAGCCTATAGCTCAAGTAGCTTATTCTATTCACGTTCTAACCCACTTAACCTCTCATTGACGTGGCATCCTAATTTTTTTTTAAATATTACATTTATTAACAGCTTTATGGTTCATCCGCAATAACACCAGAAATGTCTGCAGGGAAGCGAGCATCAAGTTGAATTTTTGGTTTGGTATTTATTGTGGTGCTTTCTTTTTCGTGCAATTTCTGATGCTGCTACTCCCATGACATACAGCTGAAGACTTAATTGTTAAGCCTGTGGTGGACGTCATCCCCTTGCTCCTTCATTCTTTTTGTGAAATGAGTGATTCAGTGGAGCCTCAGAGTGATTCTTGTTTTGTGCAAGAGTGAAAAGGTCTGGCTGAAACATGCAATAGCAAAGGCAAATTCGGGGGTTTACGTGACCAAACTGCGAGACATCTGGCACATCCCAGCAGAGGACTGAAGGATTAGTTTCGACTAACTGGGGATATTTTGACGTGTAATCGAAAGCTCTCGTACACGGTGCCTTCTTCAAAATAAGCCTCTGTCGTATTGCGGGCCACTCTGGCCCGCCACCTAGGGATCCGTAGGCCGGTGCTTTGCCTTGAAGCCACCGAGGCGGCAACATGCAATATGAACTGGTGTTTTACTAAATAATCAACATTGGAGGAGAAAACATGTTTATTTGTGAAGGTGAAGAAAAATTTTGAGTACAGCAAGTGACAAGTCAAACCATGAAAGCAGTTACAAACGACCATGCTGTTTACAAAAATTCGTCCACATTGTGTAGTGTTGGCTTTATGGTGATACAGAAAGGCAGCCAATATAGTGTACTGTACTGACTAGATTTATCACCGACGGCAAACTTTACTTGCTTTCAACACAGAGTGATTTTCTACTTTACATTCTCACTGTCATTTTTAAAATCTTAAAAAAATCTATTATGAGCATATTTTCGCAGATTTCTTCTTTCTTTCAGCTTCCTTCTTCAAACGTTGGTTAATAGGCTTAACTGTATTGCCTCATCCGCATGCTGACAAAGTAGTGCAACACATGAGCAACTGTCTCTTCTTTTGTGTTCGGCACATGGAAATGTTAATGTGCATACATCACGAATGCCCTCGATTGTCTCCCAGTAAAGTCTGGCGTTCTTCATTTTTTTACAAAAATCTCCTCTGTTTTATTTAGCAGATTAAAGACAAGAGTTTTGGTTTGGATGAACTAGGCCTCCTTGTTTTTGATGTTCATCAACGATGCCTCAGTGGACATGTGTGGCTCGATGCTGAAGGCAGAATGGCATGCGGACGCAGCTCGTAGCCTTTCTCAATTTCCTGCTCAAAACTCCTGCTAAATAATAGAGTATACAATCTGCGACATTAGTTCCTTCAGGACAAAAAAGACGTCCTCACACTCCCAGACATCAACAGAAATGAGATTGTCCAGTTTCTCCTTCACCAGGTAGACGAAGGGGAGATGACCTGCTCTCATCATCTGTGCTGATGAGGGCCTTGCAGTCAGATGAGTCAAGTAAAGGTTTCTCTCCTTCCACCACTCTGCAGTTTCCAAACTTCGGAGGTTTCAGGAGACTAGATACTCAACGTCTGGTACAGTTGTAGAAATGTCGGCATTGATGGATGGTCATTCTGACTGCCTGCCATTCTGATCTTTACAAACAAAGATACGTTCAATAGGATCCTGGTTCATCCTGCTTGTGAGGACGAATTTGAAGTTGTGCTTCTCCAGCAGGAGCTCAAAGTTCTCTCGTAGATTTCAAGGTGACACGAAGTCCTTCTGATGTGCTCTTTGTTAAGAACATGTCCTGGACGACCGCACCACTCTTCACTTCCTTTTCCCATGTGTCGAGCCATTCCACACCACGGTTCAGTATAGCAAAGTCTGGGCTAGTTCCCGATAACGCCTTCATCTGGAAAACGACGATTCATCGCGTCAAAAAAGTCATTCAAAAACAATGTGAACTCTTCGGTTCACTGACTGTTCGCCAGATTGTACACACCTCGTCTTCTGTAAAACCGAATTCCTGAAGCCGTGGAGCAACTAAACACTTGGTAGCAAGCTTAACACATATTTTCTCACAGGTGCTAGGGTAAATGTGTGCATGTGTAATCTTGGAAGCACGCCTTTAAACCTCGGGCTACAACGAGGTCTTCTTTGCAGACGGCAGCGTAATCCTCCCACCTTATCCACCGCCCGTCCTTCTTCAGCTACCTATGCTGTTTAAGCCGATTCCGGATGCACTTGAAGAGGTACGGTGCATCAGAAAAGGCAAACACCTTCCTATCGGGGTAAGTTTAGTGTGTGAATGAGTAGCAACAGCCTTCGAGTCCTCCTCTGATGCCCAAGAGTTTCCACATTCTTCTGTTGGTGGATGCGTCATCACTCACAAGACCGTGAGTTTACGCAACAGCGTTTTCCATAAGTACAATGGCTTGCACAGCTATGAAAGCACAGTGCCTTTCGTTGCACTTTTAGCAGCGAAAACTCCAATAGTTTGCGTGTAACTTTCTCCAAACGGACAAAACATAAAAACCAAACAATCATCTGCAAGTTCATCAGCGTGTTCGGTGCCTAAAGTCAACCCTACATAAGTCATTGTCTTCGTGTTGACACGCTTGCTCTTCCTGAATTGAATTTCGTCAAACATGATTATGCCATGTCATTTAAGATCGTTCTTTTCTTCTCCATTTTCTTCTTCAGGGCACTGAAAAACTTGTCAAAACCAGACGTAGAGCCGACCATCTCAACATAGCGACGTATTGTTTGTACTGACGGTAAAGCCAGAACTTCATTCTCCGTGAGAAATCTATACCCAGCAGGCGACCTGATGCGAAGAAGGAGGCGAAGTAGAATACAATTGTTTGCATACTCTCAGACCCTTTTTCGACCGAGCCCTGGCAGCTGTAACACATTCCTTTAACACAAGCTGCTGGGCCTATGGTGGATTTGCCTCTCTGGAGAGATGATCAAGGGTTTTATTGTTTACTACTTGCAGTTTGGATTTACAGCTAGCCAGCTCTGCTTCCAGCTTCTTTTTTTCCTTTAATAAGTCTCACTTTGGATATGTGGCAGGAAATTTATAGCTTTGCGTATTATGTTAACACCGGCTTTCTTCGATGGGCTAGCTAGAAGCCGAATGCGTTTCTTTTCACGACTTTTTCTCTTAACATCATGAATTTGAAGCACGTTCTTCAACCACTCGCAGGCTTTGCAACGTTTCTCTTTTGTGAGCAATGTGTATTTTTTGTGCCGCCATACACCGCACGAGTCGACATACGCACACTCGGGGTGGATGCCACGGTACAGTTCGTCACATGGACCACCGACACACACATGCAGTTCATGAAAGTTGTGAATGGCACTTTTAACTGCACTTAGAAAATTCAAAAAGACATCTTTCCTTGTGCCCTCAAGAGTTGCAACATAACCGTAAATAAAAGTCCTCACTGACAGGGAGGCAATCTCTTGAAGGCATCACCTCAAGCTTCGGGTCAAAAGTGGTTTGTCGTAACTCTTCGGTACAGCTGATTCGGTGAAGACGACATACGTCACTCCAAAGCCATCAAGTACCTGTACAGCCCAAGCTTTGCTTGGAAGGGGAAGGACTGGTATGCAGAGCTTAGCAGGAGTGAAAATGTGAGGTGTTCTTGAGGTGTCCGCAACCAGTCGGATAAGGAGGCTGCTTGTCAGTCGGACGAGCGTGGTATGGCGTTCCCGAACAATCTTGTTGTTCCAGGGAACCACGAGTCGAGCAGACAACCTGCGTGGTAAAAGAACAGAGCGCTTCAAGTTAAGAGACTGTTCCACTATTATAAGATAGAGAGTGAAAATGTGCGCTGCTTTTTCTCTTACCTGTCCGCAACCAGTCAGAGCAGGAGGCTGCTTGTCAGTCGGACGAGCGTGGCATGGCGTTCCCGAACAGTCTTGTTGTTCCAGGGAACCACGAGTCGAGCAGACAACCTGCGCGGTAAAAGGACAAAGCGCTGTCAAGTGAAGAGACTGTTCCACTACTATAAGAGGGAGAGCAAAAATGTGCGCTGTTTTTCTCTTACCTGTTTGCAACCAGTCGGAGAAGGGGGCTGCCTGTCAGTAGGAGGAGCGTGACATGGCGCTCCCAGTCGGACGAGCATGGCCCAGTCTCAGTCGTGTGGCGACTCACCACTCCAGTGTGTCACAACCCATGTCTTCGTCATCGGAGCTGTCCGTGGTAGAGTCTCCATTAATGTCGATGATGAACCTGTCAGCTGGCGATGTCCACAAGTCGGTCATCTGCCCACATTCGCTCCTCCACTCCGACGGCGTGAGGTACGTAGCTTGACCAGGTTCTCTGCAGTCACTTGCTGGAGAGCGACTGGGCTCAGCGCTTTCACATCCGCAAGCTTGAAGGTGACGTTCTGACTTGCGATGCAGCCCTTAACTTGGCTCCACATTAGCTCAATCGGATTGAGCTCACAATGGTAAGGTGGCAGACGGAGAACCACGTGTCCATGCTGCTCTGCTATTGCGTCCACGCGACATTTCTCCAGTTCCGGCCTTCTGACTCTCTCAATTTTCGCAAGGTTCAACAGCTACTATTGTGAGTCCCAAGCACTGTAGAGTCCCAAGTAACTCCATGCAGCGTCAGCCAGCCTTGCACATCCTTCTTCAGTGTGCTGCTGCTCGGACAGGCATTGAGCTTGACGGAGTGATAAGAAGCGTTGTCCATGACTAGCACGCTGTGGGCCTTGATGTTGGGCAACAACTTCTCTGTGAGCTACTTCTCGAATCGCTTGCCGTCCATTTCCTGGTGTTAGACACCGGCGCCCTTCTTGGCCCGGAACACTTCAGCTGTGCCTTGCACGAAGCCCTCCTCACTGCCAGCGTGTAGGATGATGACGCGGCCTCTCTTCCCGGATGGATTCTTGAGTCCAAGACTGAGGCCTCTATTGTAGGCGTCTCTTGGTGCCTTCACGGTTGTATCTGTCCACATTTTGGAGACGACTGTGCCCTGCATTGGTCCAGGTTTCATCGTAGAAATAGGTAGGCCGCCCTTCTGCTCTGTATGCTTTGATTGCCCGCATGTACTGTGCACGCCACAGAATAAGGTCTGTTCGCTCCAGCAGGGTGGAGTTACGACTGCGCTTCTTGAAACTAAAGCCTAGATTCTGCAGTGCTCTCCACAGAGTAGATCGGCTGTCTTTAACAAAAGAAGCATCGCTGTGGAGATCCTCTAAGACCTGCGTAATGAATTAGAAAAACAAAAGTCACTGTGTGCAGTTTTGACAACAAAACTTAGGTCAATCTGATTGCGAAACATTTGGACATGAGACACGTCTTCATGTCTACTACCTGGCCTCAAAGACAAGCTTTGAGGCCTGGTAGTTTATGCTCGCTGAAAAATGCTGTTTTTTAGCGTGCATAAATAAACTATGCATCACAGAAAGTTGGAAGTATACCAAATTCTCCATAGCACCATCTATTTTCTTCTTCTTGGAAGTATTCTAGAATATGATGCCTGCGGTGATGACGGGATGCAAGAGCTTGAGGACATGACGTTACCTGTATCAAAAGCTAAAAGACAGAAAAGAAACACATATGAAGGAGCCCTGACCTTAAAAATGAACAGGCTGAATATCTCTCGTTTGCGTTACATCTCACAAATGGTGCCACCAAGCACAATGGCAAATAAATTGCTGCAAAATGAGCCCTATTTCACAGCGATTCTGTTATCCTGATTGCTCCATTTGTGCTATGTGATGCAAAAACGCGTTCCGTCTGTTCCTTTCCATGATCGGAATCTCTCATGAATATTTGTTTTCACACTTTTGCATCCTATCACCTCTGGCATACATTCAGCTTTCTGCGATCTAGTTTATTTATGCAAACTGAAAAACATAATTTATTTTTCTCATTCCGGCCATGTACGTAGAGGACTATTGAGGCAAAACCAAACCGTACGGGGCTCAGCGTTGAGCCGATAATGAAACGTTGCCTACACCAAACTTAATAAAAATCCTGCTTGCACAATTTTTTTAATTATTTCGGTTTAGTGCGTTCATTCATATAATTTACGGCCACACTGTTATGCTCAGTTTGAGCACAAGCGCTAACGGAGCGATTGCTACGGGCACCAGCATGCAGTCTCGAACAACGCCTCCTGCTCGAACATCTTGCACTGCGCGAGCGCTTGTCCGAGCAAACCCAGGGTGCGCGGTCTCCTATTTCTAACTTTGACTTCGCTCGCATGCTTGGGACTTTAGTATGCACAGTACATGGTCGCTGAACCTGAATAACACGCAGCAAACTCATGAAACATTCAATGAGGAACGCGTCTTACTTTCAGTAGAGTAGGGCCCTCGTTCTTGAGGAAGTAGCCGTGAATGAGCAGAACGAAAGGGCGCAAGTGAGCTGGTGTCTAATAAACTTGAGACGTTCTCCTCCTCTTCCTTGTCGTCGTCTGTCATTACCTCAGTCTCGGGTTTTTCACTAAAACGTTTAGCCGTGAATGATGCCTCTGAGCGCTTCAAGGTGAAATGAATCCAGAGCTTCCAGAATTGCCGGAGACGGTCTCTTCTTGAGTCGTTTTAGGGATGGCAGCGAACACGCACCGTCACGTTTTCTTGGCGTAGACAGGGCGAGGTGCTCCCACAAGAAGATCGTTGACTGTCCGACACCTGTCAGTACGAATGTTTGTTTGACAACTTCGCGGTACGAAGCGGCCGAGGTCTCCTGCCGAATTTGAAAATAGACATTGATCACGACCTCTCGCGCCTGACGCCCAAACGTGCCTTTGTGAAAGCACGTTTTGAAGCGACTCGGTGAGGAAAGCAGCGAAGCACATGATTTGGCAATTACAAAAACAAAATCCTACAAGAAAAAAAAAACGAGCGCTGCAGTCGTTTTGTTAGCAGATGTATGTATTTTCACCAAGCCACATGCATTTACATATATTAATAAAAGCATAATCTTCATATATTTAATTCCTTTAGTTGCAAATCATTCTCAGCAGTACAAATTTCGAAGATTGTGCAATGTTTACACACAAAACAGTTATTGAAAAAAATACTTTTGCGGACTTCTTTGTGGTGCGTAGGAATGCTCTTCTCGAAGTTACCAACCGTCCCTCAGCCTTCGGCTGCGCTCGGACGGAAGCTAAAACGAAGTATAATAATAAACAAACATTAAATGGTACTTAAAAACTTGATGCTTGATTCGCTGATACAGAACTCTGTCTTCAATGTACGCTAGAGAACGTTTAACCCATCCCCCCCCCCCCCCATAAGAAAGAAAGAATATGAAACAATAGCGTTTTAAGAAAATATAAAAACGATATCGACGGTCTCGGGTTGTTTACACAGCATACACTCCACCGATCATGTAACACCCATGCCCTTTTCTCTAAGCCAAACCTTAACTGGCAGTGTATTACTATGGGTGGTTTCATTTGAAATCGAACACGCTTGTCGGGGTGGGTCCTTCGATTTTTTTTGAAAAAATATATGTAATTGCCCCATTTCTGGGAAGAACAAAACCGCTTTTCAAAATTTTTTAAAAACATATTTCGCTTCACGAAAAATTATTGAGTGGAGCAGGGTGAAAATCGGTTTTTTACTCCGTGATTTTTCTACCCAGTTCTGTACGCTGGTATAAATACGGGAAGCATACAAAACTCACAGTAATTTTTTGTGCTCTTGTATGTTACTTCGACTATTTTTAAGTTGAAAGGAAAATAATTTTGTATTTTTGTTTATTGAGATAAAAAATGCCAAACATCGTCTCTTTGACAATCCGGTGACATCTTCAAAGCCTTGTAACTCATGAGTCATTATTTTTGTCGCTTACCAAATACTATGCTGGTGTAGCCCTATACATGGGCTATCGACGGGCATAAGTTTAGTTTATTTTATTTTCACTGAAATTTTTATATAAAATTTGAAATATCGTCGAAAATGAAATTTACCGATATTTTGAACCCACTTTATTAAAAAAGGCCATTTTTTATTTCGTTCAATTTTTTTATTATTGCTGCCGATCATATGAACTTTCAATTGGCTTGATGCGATTTCCCCCTTTTTTTGTTGTATCTTCTCTAGAAGTGATCAAAATCACTGCCACGTGACAATGCGGTGACAACTTCAGAGCCTTGTAACTCATGAGTTATTTTATTTGTCGCTTACCAAATACTATGCGGGTGTAGCCCTATACATGAAATATCGACGGGCATAAGTTTAGTTTATTTTATTTTCACAACTTTTTTTATATAAAATGTGAAAAATCGTCGAAAATGAAATTAACCGATATTTTGAACCCACTTTATTGAAAAAGGCCACTTTTATTTTTTTCAATTTTTTTTTAATTATTGCTGCCGATCATCTGACTTTTAATTGGCTCGATGGGATTTTCCCCTTTTTTGTTGTATCTTCTCTAGAAGTGATCGAAATCGCTCCCGCTTTTTTAGAACGGCCAAACGCAGTTTCCGCAGGTCGGCTTCGCTGCAAAGACTATACTGCTTATTTGTGTGTTCAAATGCAGCGGGTAAATTCATTTTGATTGAGTACACTCGTGCTTGGCTACATATTGTTTATTTCTTAATTTTTAATGATGGCAACTGAAATTCCTTAGTCCGATCGTTAGCGGTACAGCGGATGTTCCATTACCTTTATTTATTCCCGAACCAAAGCAATGTGTGCCTAGCCAAAGCAAATCTACCGTAGCCAATTAAAATAAAATCGTCAAATCGCTTTTCTATATTCCAGAAGGCTGTACAATCTTTGCATTAAGCTTGGTGCGACAAAGTGGAGAAACTAAAAGTCTACAGAGACATTAAGTGACTGCTTTCGCTGCCTTCAGTGCATGTGGGAATCGTTGCTTCTTGGCATCAGAGATATCGATCAGTCTTGAACAAAACCAAACACTTTTATTTTTAACTGCACACACTCGTTCAAACAGAAGGGCCACCGTCTCGGGTTCACCGCTCGCTCGCTTTGGCTCCAGTTTTCGTTCTGTCCGTCTCGACTTACCACGCTGTTGAACTTCTCGGCTGCATCCGACCGCTGCGGTACAAAGTTCAGCTCGCCTCCCGCGCTCGATCGGCTAAGCAGAGGCAAGCCGATGCCGTTGTCACAAAGTTCCCATATTGCATTGCTCGTGAAGTGGACTATTTAAAGCACAACAAAATATTGTTTTACACGTGCATCCTAAATATACTAGCGTTAATTAATAAAAGTGTCTATTTATCGCCAACTGGTGTTTGTGTTCTGTAAAACATAGTCTTCGGTTCATGTAAACTCTGTCCGTTTTCCTCACTTTTGTTCTGCAAACTGCTTTTCCTTGTAAAAGAGGGGCATGTGGCATTACATATTTTTGATATACACGCTGACAATAAAGAACAGGCAATTACATGGTTATTTGAACGCACGCGACAAGACACATCATGGATTGGCGCCCGTGCCGGATGCTTCCTGGGTGTAACGGAGATGGGTCTATAGCGCGAAGGGCCGGGCGTGCTGTACGTGCCTTACAAGCTGTGTATAGCACAAACAGATATATGACCCCGGTCTGGCTAGATGAAGGGCTCGTTCCGCTTTCTCCGCCCTTTGTGCCCTGGCTTTAGACATCGGATAATGGAACATCCGCTGCACTGCTAACTATCAGACTAAAGAATGTCAGTTGCCATTATTAAAAATTTAGAAAATACAATATGCAGCCAAGCACGAGTGTTCTCCATCAAAATGAATTTACCCGCTGCATTTGAACACACATAAGCAGTTTAGTCTTTGCAGCGAAGCCGACCTGTGGAAACTGCGTTTGGCCGTTATGAGAAAGCGGGAGCGATTTCGATCATTTCTAGAGAACATACAACAAAAAAGGGGAAATCCCATCAAACCAATTGAAAGTTCATATTATCGGCAGCAATAATAAAAAAATTGAAAGAAATAAAAAATGGCCTTTTTCGATTAAGTGGGTTCAAAATATCGGTTAATTTCATTTTCGACGATATTTCATATTTTATATAAAAAAATTCTGTGAAAATAAAATAAACTAAACATATGCCCGTCGATATTCCATGTATAGGGCTACACCCGCATAGTATTTGATAAGCGACAAATAAAATAGCTCACGAGTTACAAGGCTCTGAAGTTGTCACCGCATTGTCACGTGGCAGTGATTTTGATCACTTCTAGAGAAGATACAACAAAAAAAGGGGAAATCGCATCAAGCCAATTGAAAGTTCATATGATCGGCAGCAATAATAAAAAAATTGAACGAAATAAAAAATGGCCTTTTTTAATAAAGTGGGTTCAAAATATCGGTAAATTTCATTTTCGACGAAATTTCAAATTTTATATAAAAATTTCAGTGAAAATAAAATAAACTAAACTTATGCCCGTCGATAGCCCATGTATAGGGCTACATCCGCATAGTATTTGGTAAGCGACAAATATAATAACTCATGAGTTACAAGGCTCTGAAGTTGTCACCGGATTGTCAAAGAGACAATGTTTGGCATTTTTTATCTCAATAAACAAAAATCCTAAATTATTTTCCTTTCAACTAAAAATAGTAGAAGTAACATACAAGAGCATAAAAAATTACTGTGAGTTTTGTATGCTTCCGTATTTATACCAGCGTACAGAACTGGGTAGAAAAATCACGGAGTAAAAAACGGTTTTCACCCTGCTCCACTCAATAATTTTTTGTGAAGCGAAATATTTTTTTAAAAATTTTGAAAAGCGGTTTTGTTCTTTCCAGAAATGGGGCAATTACATATATTTTTTTAAAAATATCGAAAGACCCACCCCGACAAGCGTGTTCGATTTCAAATGAAACCACCCATGCAGTTTAAGACACGTTCGAGTGCATACCGACCACCACTGCAAACGACTCGAAGTCACGTTTAAGCGTCTTCTTGCTTAACCCAGACAAATATTACAAAGAAAAATGAAAAGACAAAAAGTGAAGTGCTTTGACAACCTCTTTGTGAAAACCATAAAGTCTTGATGGCTCACCAGCGCAAGACGATACAACAAAGGTCTGCAAATGAGGTGACAGTTTTGTTTGAATAAATGCGCGTATAAAAGGGTTGTCTTGATCGCGAAGAAAAAGAAACGTGACACGTGAGGGGGGTAAATTAGCTCAAAAGGAAGGGGTGTGCATCGGTTCGTCGTTGGCACCGGCGTTGTCTGAGGTATATTTGGCTCCGTTGGGTTCTGCTTTGGGGCAAGTAGTAAAATCATTCCCAGCAGGGTCACCGATGATCAAGAGATACGTTGATGACATTTTGATATGTTCGGTTGAGAAGGGGGCACTACCTAAGATCAATGATTTCATAGTACAAGCTGCACCTGAGTTGACCTTTAGCAGTGAGGAGCCTGATGAAGGTGTGCTGCACTATTTGAATCTTAGGTTGAACACGTTGGACGGGTTGTGCTGGGAATATGGAAAGCTAGCGGCAAAACCTACAATAGTTGTCATTCAAAATTGGTTAAACGTGGGTGTTATGTCTCTGCTAGACACGCTTTAAAAAAATTTGTCAACAAGAAGTACACGAAGCTGTTATGAGGGAATTGGCACGCATAAAGAAGGCAGGGTATAAGAGTAACATTGTGGAGGGGGTCGCAAGGAAGTGTGGGGTGGGATTCAGAGGAGAGGTGAGGAAAGAAAGGAAGAAACCAGTTAGGGTAGTGTGCATTCCGTTTTTCCACAAATTTTCGCACAACTTGTTGGCGGTTGCTGGGAGGTTCAAGGTAAAGGTGGTTTTCACTTCCGACTTTAAGTTGAACAGGCTTACGCCGTTTTCGAATGGGGCTTGGGGTTGTCAAAAAACGGCACAGAGAAGCCGCCGTTGATTGCCAGGTTGGTCTAGTACGTGATATTCCGATGGCCTGTGGATTCACCTACGTGGGGCAGAAGAAAAGGTGCTCGAATGATAGACTGCTTGAACACATGAGGGCAGTTAATAACGGGTCTCCAAACTCTGAGATTGCTAAATATGTACAGGAATGCAACGATCGCTTGCCTGATTGGGGATCTACTGTTGTTTTGACCAAAGAAAAAAGATCTGTGCAAAAAGAGTTTGAAAGAAACAAGCAGAATCAGGAATATAGACAATTGTATCAGTCAGCTATCGATCACACTAGAACAGTGGTTCTCAAATGGGGTCCGTGAAGGCATCTTAGGGGTCCGCGAAGCCCTGCATTATCAGTCAAAGCCGGCAATAAGTTGTTATTTTTTCAATCGAGAAGAAACGTTCTTATTATCGGGTGAGTTTTGTCGTGTGTATGTCAACGAGAGAAGTATACTTCACATAGTCAATTAGTTATATTCATTTATTAAATCGTTATCATAATTGCCTTATAGCTTTCCTTTCCCTCACCACGAACGGAGTTCTCTACCATCTCCACCGATCCACAAGCCCTGAACAGATTAACGTTGAGTATGTAACTCACGGAAATCGTGAATGCAGAATTTGGAATTTACCCAGAAAAAAATGTCGCCGCTTGAACCGATGACTGCTCGGGGCAGTTTTTGGTGACAAATATCTCTCATCTCTATTCTCACCTTCTAAAGCTCATCTCCTACAACTACTGTACTAAAAGCCAAGCTTACAAAGGAAATATCCGAAAGCACATGAACTAAGTAACATCACATTAAAGCACATCTTTCAACACCGCAACTGCTTCCGTTGTCAATCGCACTTCACTTTGCATGGTCCTTTGACTTTGTTTTTTGCTGGACTGAATAACCAATGCTTTGATTCCATCCTTACCTTTCGTCAGTTGTCTTCTAGTGGTTTTGAAGGAACCAATTACGAGCACTAACTACTATGCTACTCTTGAGAGATCTGTCGCACGCCTCTGACGACATCGACAACCGCAACCACCAAACCATTCAGTTCGGACAGACTAGATGAGCCTTTTTTGACCAGGAGAGGGCGCCTTCTTGTAGACTTACACTGGAAGTAAAATCAATATGAAAAAGAAGGTAGTAATATTCCATAGTTCTAGGGCAGTGTTTTATTGTTTGAGGATGAGGCAAGAGTGCTGAGAAAGCGTGAGTACACTGCCAAACACAAGAAGATCAACGCAAAAGGCATTCATTATACGTGCGGAGAGGACAGAAACACTCAAGTGCACGCCACTATGTAATGTAAGGGTTCCAAAAACCAATAATATCACGCGAACACCCCTTGGATTCGGTGAGGACTGGAACAAATACCATCCAAAGGTAGAACAAAGTTAGATATGGTTGGAGGAATTGCAAATAAAATCAAGGATAAGCATTAACCCTGATTGAATCGGTAATTGTTGGGATAGCATCACTAGCTGGCGGAAGCCGCCGCCGGGTGCAAAGGCACAGCCGCCATCCATCTCTACATCCAGTATTCATCCGTGGCACACTTCGTTGGATCTTCGGGGTATTTTTGTGACCGTTTATTTTGCCAAGAGTTTTAATTTGTAATGTTTTTGGCAACGGCCAATGTGTGACGAAAAGAAAGTGTAATGTTAAATTTATTATGACATGCAGCGAATTCAGGAAAATTATTCATTCGTGCAAAGCGCCACAAAGCACGAACGCACGACATCCAGTAGTTATTTCCTTTAAATTTTACACATGAAGACCTTTAATAAATATACTACTAGTGGAGACAGCATGTGATCATCTTGTGTTGCAACGTAGGCATTAAAATTGATATTAGGCAATAACCTGTATGTGCAAATTATAAACAACGTCGTCGTTTTCGCGCGAACGCTGCCGCGTAATGCACAAAAAGAAAAGAAAGAAAGAAAGCTTTTTAAAATAAATACTTAAAGACAAAAAAAAATTCGCACAAATTTTAAGAGATGCGAAAAGTAAGAATTTTTAAGGATAAGCCACGCGTAGATATTTAAAAAATATATTTCAAACATGTTTTTACAAGGCTTTATATGCGAGTTGCTTGCAGTAAAAGCTTTCCTTTTGTAAAAAAAGAAAGCAGCCTGGAATGCTTTAATATTTAATGACAGAATGAAAACGGCATGACGTGCCTTTTGAACATCCGGCCTCCAGATCGTGTTCCATGCCTTCTGCCTTGCTTGGACTGCGCGCGAGCGCTCGAGGAGTACGAGACGCCGAAGCATTGTCGAAGGTAGGAAGCTCGCTCTGGTCGCGGGACAACTGAAGCCCTCCCTGCCGTTTTCACCTTGTCAGTGACCTTGTCAACATGTGCAAAATATTGTGTGATTTTCAGTCTTTTTTTGTTGTTCCACAAGGTTCAGCTTTCACAAAGTGGAGAATATTCACCTTTAACAATTACTGGAAAGTGCTACAATGCTACTTGCATGACACCAGGTAAGGGTTTTGATTTTTCTTTTTGAAGTAAGCTCAATTATTAAAGTATTTTCCGGGTTTTCATCTGAAAGTGAGACCTAGGTAAAATGGCTCGAATCCTGACGAGGTCTCTGATTCTCTACAGAATTCTTGGTTTGGGTCACTCAGCAATCAATCCTACATACAACAACGAAAAGAAGCACCTTTAGTTAGAAACGCATGGAACAATGTAATATATTGTGAAAGACGGTATCTAGTGTTTCGCTACATTTTTCATAAACAAAGAAACTTTTTCCTAAAAACAAGCTATACATTTTGTTTGGTTTTCAGTTCCATTAAAAAAAAATGTTAATAAGCAACTTGTTGCTTCAACTCATTTGTTCGAACCATGATAACTTTCCGAATATATTTTCTCAATGTGTGCTCTAAGCTACAGTTCTATGAGTTTACAATTATCTCTTTTTTGCATTAGCTAAATTACTTAAAAGTAACATGTTTAATTAGTCTCATATAGGATATGTTTTACACAATGGATCCTCTCTTGAATCTCTGGGATTTGCCTGCGAATTCTTCAAGATGCTGGGTATGATTCTTGGACGACTGTTAGTGAGCTCTATAGTTTAAACATTACTGCTGTACGACTGTAATCCACTTAATGACTTTTTTATTTTTCTAGAATAATTGCATATAACCATTTTTCTATCCAGTGGGTGCATACATCCTATTATGTTCAATTATTGAGAACAAAGCTTACATAAACGTTTCAACCAGTTCAACCCTTTTTTAAACAATACACCCAGGAATGTTCTCTGACGTGTTTTAGAGGACCTCTGTCGACACTACCAAGTACACGAGATGTTTTAGAGCGAAGCTGTATATGACTCACAGGTCGAATATTTCTGGAACTGTTCGTGTCGTCGACCTCACGAAAAAAAAGAATGAGCCTGTAGCGATTGAAGTGAAATTTACATATTACGCGTAAAACATACAGGGCAGCACTCGTTTCAATAAAGAACATGCAGAAAGCAAACATTTGAACCAGATAATTGATGATAGGGCGCTTTTGATAACAATGCGAAGCACGTGGCGCTCACAGTATACGTTTCCTGGTAAAGATTACTGTTGCTCAAGCTGCCGTGGCGACGGCAGCTTGCGACGTAGGGAGTGACGTTACTAGCCTTTCAAATATAAAATGTTTTGGTACAGTGCATTTACTTTTAATGCGAAAGCAGCCCCATTACGTGAAAATCCGGCGTCATCGGGGCCGTGACCGAGCGATGGTACCAAAAATGGCCGACGTCACAAAGCGTAAAAACACATAAAAAATGCTCGGATTGACATCAAAGTTTTCAGAAAGGTTCCTGTAAACAAAATAAATTAATGGCTGTGAAAATAAGACTTTCTTCATTTCAATCTGGGTGGGTATCGAACCCGAGCCTTCGGGGTGCGAGACGAGCACGCTTCTCCGACGCCAAAGCGGCTAGCTTTTTAAATCTATTACAAAGGTGATTAGCACAATGTCACGTAAGACATTAAAAATGCACCGCAAGACGTTTACAGGACATATTAAAAAGCGCGTATTTCCCGAAGCACTTTACAGATGCCGAGCCACTCAGGCTTGGACTCGTGGGGGCAACAAACATTTTCCACTTGCTCCATTAGGCTGAAGAAATAAAAACGCACTTCTTTCGCATTGACGTCGGCATGCCTGACTCGCATGCGCGATCGCCATATGCTACAAAGTCCCAACAGGAAAAAAAAACAAAAAAAAACATATCGTATGGGAGACGTTCATCGTTGGTCACTCCTTCGTTCTTTTGGCGTTCAGCTGGAGAATTGGTGGTTAAACGTTTTATCTACATTTAAGCAGCGGTGTTGAGGTGGCCTTTCTGAATTCCTTTCACGAACCGGAAATTCTCGTAGACTTCAAAGACTCTCGCACCACTTGGTGGCGTTTGCCGTAAAAGTGGTCCATAGTGCAGTGGGCAATCGTTGCAGGTGATACTGCAGCTTCGCCGCCCAACGTTTTAGCTTTCAGTTACTGCATGTTGCATTTTAAAGAACTAATCAGCTTAACCAGGTAACTTTTGGCTACTGTTAGAAAAAGTGAGCATTTAGATGGCGCCCTAAGCACGTTTGTCTCATCCGCGTTTATTATAAGCGCAGATACCGTCTGCAATGCCATGCTGTTGATATAAAAGACGAGAAAGAAGGGACTAAGAACGAATCCTTGCGGCATTTAATGTCTTAGTTTTAATGTTTTAGAGGCTGCTTCATCCATATCGCGTACTTATATCGGATTTTTAGGCATTTTTCATTGAGTTTCACTGCTATATCGCGTATCCTGCTATCTTAAAGCTTATTCTATGAAATAATGTGTTGCATCGTGTAGAATGACGTGTTAGAGTCTGGAAAAAAAAACATTAAAAATATCAGGTGTGCAAATAGTGCAATTTTAGCTAGAATAGAGCTTGAATTGAATAGTACCGAATAGTGGCAAAACTTTGGAATGTCGAATCGCATATCGAATTTCGAAACCTCCAACTGCAAGGCACAAAAATACAAAACCCTGCTGCTTTAAAACTCGCCCGCGCGTTTATTCTCACGCAGAGTAAGTATGCCTCTTAATATGGGGCTAATGAGCAAGACGCTGTGATCAACCAAGGCGCACGTGATAGGCACGCTCACTCATTTATCCATCCATCCATCCACGCGCGCTCGTAATGGTTGGCGGTCGCGCGCTGGCTGGATGAACGCATACTGCTTATAAAGCCTCTGACACGCCAAAAAAATTTTTTTTTCATGCTAGGCGTTGAAATGACATATCAGGACATTACAAAAAAATTGTTTCACTATAGAGTTGCGTAGTTTTTTTTAATAAAAAATAGAAATACGGGGCATAATTCAAAGTTCCCGCCAGTGCACTGTGACGTAACAGTGTACCACAAGTGTGTCGGGGCGGTCAGAAGGGAGGCATCGTTGGAAGTCACGTGAGCTGTATCCCTCCTGGTGCTTACTGCGAGCGCGTGTAATATTTGTTTTAATATTTTTGTTATTCTCCGCACCTCCACGAGCGATCCAAGCAGACAAGGTTTCTTTTATTTGCTTTTCATCGCTTAATGTTGCTGTAAAGGTAGAAGAAGAGGAGTCAGTGAATTGACGTGATCAACTACAATGCCTAGAAGGTGCTGTGTGAGGGACTGTCCCGGTATTTCAGCAAATGAAGAAGCGATCACACTGCATGCATTTCCGAGAGACATACAAGAGATGGACCGGTGGCTGACTGCGGTTCCCGCAGGACAGCTATTAGAATCCGTGGGTAGGCGATGGATATGCACGATGCGCTTTAGTGATGAAGATTACAACCCTAGGCAAAGTTTACTAAAACTCACAGGTCTCGACGTGAGACCTCAACTGCAGCCTGGTGTCTGAACCTTCAGCAATGCGATCGGGCGTTTTCGTATGCTAGCAATCCTAATTTCTGCGAGCGTTCTAAATTTTTTTCAAAACTTGATAGCTTGTTTTGTGCCCAGTATAGCTCTGTATCATCGGACTGACGGCATGCCCTCGTACACTGGCTTGTACTCGCAACGCTTTCATCATTGATCTCAATCACGTCGATCCACTGACCGTTCGTCCTCAACTTTTACAGCACGCAAACTAACCAACGGTGCAGCGATAAAGAGCTAGTGGAACTGAAACTACGTTTTCTACGATCGCTCGTACGAAGAGCAGAATAAAAAAAAAAGTCTTAGGCACGGTCGCGGAGAGCACGCGGAGTGAAACTCATGTGACTTCCGGCGAACCCACTTTTAGTGACGTAGGTCGATGCTTCCCTTCTGACCGCCCCGACACCTTGCGGCACGCTGTTACGTCACAGTGCACTGGCGGGAACTTTGAATTGGGCCTCGTATTTCTATTTTTTATAAAAAAAACAAAAAAACTACGAAACTTTATAGTGAAAGAATTTTTTTGTGATGTCTCTGATATGCCATTTTAACGCCTAGCATGAAAAAAAAATATATTTTTTGGCGTGTCAGTGGCCCTTTAATACCATGAAATTGGGCAATGTCTTGGGCCACTTAGCTGCGGAACCCCACTCGACTCTCCAAGAGCGACGGGTTTATAAGTTAACATTGTTGTTGTCATTGTAGTTAATTACCATGCCCCAAACGCAAGAACCGAGAAAGCCTCATGACTAAGACCTGGTTCTTGAAATCTCAGATTCGTAGGTGACGGTGGTAAAACGTTTATTTTACATTGATTACGTTCAAACGCTACGGTGAAAGGGTGAAGCTGCAGGGTCCGGAGGTAGCCAAGCAGCGATCGCCAAAGCTTGTTGGCGATCGTCTTAGGGGTGGAGGGTCCGGGCTAGCCCAGGCGCGCAGAGAGGTAGGCTGAGAACCCTGTTGGATGGTGGCCAAGCTGCGGGTCCGGGGCTCCGAGTATAGCGGGCAGACCAAAAGCAGGTGCACCATGCCAGCCTTAGTCTGGCACGGTTCGCACGTGTCGGTACGGGAAGTGGGGCTGTCCTCACCCTTTGGTTGTTGTGTCGTCAAAATCGGTGTAACAATTGGCGCCAGGATGGATCTGGCTTTTTTGGAGCGAAGAAGCGGGAGAGAGCAGAGGGAGGAGAGGGTCTAAGGAGGAAATTGGCTGTGACTGAGAGGTACGCCTTACGATACATCAAAACATAGGTGATGTCGTCCGCTGGATTTCTTGCGAGTGGGCAGGTCTCTGCTTCTTTAGAAGGTAGGCAATCTTGAACTTCGAGGCTAGCGCTAACCTGGACAGACAGTAAAGGCGCGCGTGCGAGGTGGTGAGCCTTTTCGTTACCCGGTGCTTCGGAATGCCCGGGTACCCAGTGGACAGTGAGGTCGTGCCCGAGGGCACGGAAGCGGTGCACGTATAGCCGGAGTTTTTAACGGCAGTGGTAGTGAACCGAGTGTCCGCACAGGCCCGATGCGTAGCTTGTGATTGCGTGAAGATGTGAAAATGGGACCTGCTGTTGCTGGTGTGTAGGATGCGTTTGCGTGTCGAGCATAAGCAATGATGTCGTGCATTTCCGCCTCCGTGCGATGGACGGGTTCCGGGGTGGCGTGGTAGTGCCTCCCCTGAGCGGATGCCAGTGTCCCGGCACCTACTCGAACCTCAACGCGGATGTGACGTCCCTCTCATCGGCATCTGTATGACGCTAATTTTAACAACGCCCCTAACAAGTGTTTTTGTTCTATTAAAAAAAAATAACGAAGGAGAAACGAAGATGTAACGGCCTCCGGCTCTTGAGGCAAACCACCTTGTGCCTAGCAACCATGACAGTCCATGTCTATATAGGCCACCGTAATGAACGTGTGAGCAGTTTGCCTCTCGATAGCTAACTGGCCAGTCCTTCCTTACTCAACGTCCCGTCAAAGCTAAATATCCACCCCTAGTTCGCTTAGAAAATGGCGTGCAACTATTTCCTTGTGTTCTCATATTTATGCGGTTTTCGGTCAGTTTTTGGATATGAGTTAGAGTCTTACGGATGAGCACCTTACAAAGGAAATTTGTTTTCTGTCTTCCAGAGTTAGCCCCGATGCCAACAAAGCCAGAACTATTCTGCAGTCCTCCCGAAACGGAGTTGAACAAAGAGGAGGTAAAATTTACTGGTCTTTAAAACGCTACAAATGCTCTTGGCAACTTTTGTTGGAACCTCAGGCTGTTTACTTTGTCTTATGTCAATTCACTTTTGAGAAGACCCATTTTTCCCATTTTTATGTATTTGTTTTTACTTGTGGGACTTTTTTATATTTATTTTCATTCTGAGCTTGACCATAAAGAAAAGTCCATGTTGTCGAATCAATGAATAATTGGAAGTATTTAATTTTACCTTGCACGTCGAGTATTGCTGCGCCTAGTCGTAAGATCACATCGTACAAACTTGGCGCTCAATTCGCCTGAACCGGTTGTGTCTGCCACAGAAATTAACTTAACAATCTAAATATGGCTGTAGTCAACTTCCGTAGTGAGCACATAGACGACCGATTACTTTGACCTACATAGAGCGCGTCCGGTAAATATTTTACGATAAGGAAAGAGGGACATTTAAGACAAACAGACAAGACAGAAATAAACAGAAAGATTTCGAGAAAGCGATTTGCTTTGCGAAAACGATTCCACGAAAAGTTATATCTATCCCACCCTGAAATTCGAGACGTTGCTGAGCACCCTTATTTTTGTTCTTTTGACTGCAAAGTTGAGGGTAGATTCCCCGTAAATAAAATGTAACTATCATTCTCATGTAAAAAAAAAATGGAAGTAGTGCGAAGTGCATGCGCACAGTAAAGGCTCGCGAAATTGGTGAAAAAAAAGTGTTATTTGTTTCAACCTCATTCTAAAGAGCCATGGATCAAATTTTATCTTCCGTCAAAGTAGAAACGCATTATGAAGGTACATATTTCGATGAGTTACCGGAACACGAATATAGCCGTGGCATGCGGCGCGGCCGGTGGTGACGGCAACTAAGGAGCGAGACATGTACATAAATGGATATTCTAGGTTTCATTTAGCGTGAAGCACATGTGAGCAAAAATGCTGTTGCGGCGCGCCACCGACCGGCGTAACCATAGCAACTACCACTGACGCTATGATTTGGTCGAATGTAACCTTGCCACGTCACAGCGGAAGCACTGGTTGCTATGCTTATGCCGCTGGGTGGCGCGATGCCTCGCATGTTTTGCTCAGATGTGCTTCACGATTTTGATGCATCGGAAAGTTGACAGAATGCGACTAGGCAGCGGCCATTCACGGCATCACGTGCGTCCCATGACGCCGTGATTGGACGCGCCTGGGGTAACGAGAGATAGCTTATGGAAGGGATGGGCTTAATGGGGTTTGGACACGCCGAAATAAAATGTGAGATAACTGTCAAGGATCTTTATAGTTTCAGTTGAAGGACGTCAGAGGCCAATCAATAATTCAAATACCGTTTGATTAGTCATTCTCGAAGTGCCCTAACCTTTCTGCTTCGCCTTCACCACTCGTTTCGTCTTCTTCCTTCTTGAGTGTCTACATCCTGGGTGTTGAGGTTTGACCAGCTCACCAGAAAGTGAGCTGGTCAAGTAGTGTGGGTGCGTGAGCTTCGGAGGTGATATGAGCTAAAGACCTGAAATTAATGATAGCCTCTACTTCGGAGAGTGCTGCTAACTGCTCTTCAAATCTAAGGCTGCATCTTCCCAAAACGTTACTTAAAGTTGTTTTCACTGAACGTACTAGGTGTTCCCACCACCAACTCTACCAAAGAGCTTTCAATAATAAATTTCCATCGTATTTTGTATTGAGCAAGGTAGAAAGTGAATTCTGGGTGATTCCTGCTTTTGAGGGTGTTCCTCAAGTTGTTTGATGCCTTCCTTAAGGTTCTAGCATTGCCGGAGAATATCCTACTCGGTATTCTTCTCCTCCAAATAAAACGTCGAAATGACAAAAGAAAGGCGTCTGTCCAAAGATCGAAAAATAATTCCAGATGAGCCACTCTCGTTAAAGCACAGATGAAGGAGACTAAGTACGCCTTAACACCATCCATGTCTTCGTGTTTTTTTACACATTAGTTTTGCAGTATTTATTCAAGTTGCTCCAAAACGGGTTGTTTCGTTAATTCTATCAGCTGGAAGTAGAGCAAATGGAACTTGAATAGGTTTGGTGCTGAACCTGCCACACTTACGGCAGTTCTGGGTGATATTCTTGGTTAACGGTTAAGCTAGAGGTATCCAGAATAGTGGTCATTGTGCTGGACACACCCCCATAGATCAACTGGTGATTCGCATTCATGACAATCAGTTCTGTAAAACGCTTTTTCTTCGGTAAAATTATAGGGTGTTTTATCACTTTTAGAGCGTTTGACTCAGGTAGCCTTCCTGTTACCATGAGTGTGCGATGTTCACCCAGAAAGGGGTATAGATTATCCGGGGTTGCCTTTTCCACTTGATGGTTTCTGGTTAGCAAGTGCACTTCTCTTTCGAAGGCTTGGTTTTGGACTTGTCTTATTCAACATTGTTTCACCGCGGTATATTCTGCGGGCGGCTTTCAAGTGTCGTTCCCTTTTTTCTTGCTTTGCGGCGCTGTTGTTAGCAAACCTCAACACCCAGGCAGTCATTCGGATCAATCTAGGCAAGGTACTGTACTTCGTGACGTCAAAAATTGCCATCGCTTCAGGACTCGTTGTTTGGTGGTATACCCTAGTGGTCCCCTGCTCACTGTTCATTCATTCATTCATTATTTCACCTTAACGGCCCGTTAAGGGCATTACATAAGGGCAAAAGCTCGAGCTTTAAGTGAGTATTTGAGGGGAAGAGGTTTTGGGGTCATTAAGCTCGTTCATGAACAAGCCAGCCGAGTCCTTTACACCATTTGGAGCTGTGCGAAGTGTTACCGCTGATTATCCTCTCGTGAGTAGATCCGCCGAGTTATAATTACCTGGGCAGAGCCCCCAGTTTTCAAGAACAATTTGCGATTTGATTTTTTATATACGATGTCTCACGAAATGGCTTCCATCTGTTTACTGAGCCCTGAATCCAACTTAGCACCACAGTGGAATACGTGCTCATGGTATATTAAATGAGAATATTAGAGTATGTCTTGCGGAGGTATTCTAGGAATCTTGTTCCAACAACAGCTCCCATCAAATCCAAACGTGGAAGCGTTAAAGTTTTAATTGGCGATACCCTCGACCTAGTTGTCACTAGAGCCGTCATAACTTGTCTACTTTGAGTTTTGAACCGCATGTAAGCACATGCTCCATAGGCTTGTGTACTTGCGTCGTCAAACATCTTTAGCTGTGCTTCTGTGTCTTTGTAAGTTCATTCTTGAGGTGTCTTTGAACTGAGGTCCCGTAAAGTTGAACCAGTACAGAGCACCATTAGTCTTACATTCCCTTCTGGTGCTCTGGAAGCTCTTCGTGCCATTTTAGTACAAGTTTCTACAAACTCTGGAAGGAAAGCTTTGCTCGTATTGTGAATGGTGTTATCAATCCCCTCGGATCGAAAACTCGTGATGCCACTTGACGCACATACGTTTTAGTTTCTTGTTTGTTCTGTAGAAATGAAGGGAGTCCACTGAAAATTTTAAACAATCGTTGACTTTCTCCCAAGTCATCCCCAGTAGCTTCGAGATCCTAGAGAACCTTTTTTGTATAACTTGTACTGCCCCATCTGCCTCAATTTCGTTCATAATTTGCTGCAGTTGAGCATCGTTGGTGGACCATCTTCTTAGCTTCATGCCTGCAACGGTCATGACGACCTTGGGCGTTTCGTTCAATTTAGTTGCTTCTTCAAATGTATTTATACCCACCAGGATGTCGTCCACGTAGAATGAGCTCCGTAACATCTTAGCAATGCTCTCTTGATCACCAGTGACGTCATTCAGGTGATGCTGTATAGTGGAAGACAACGTAAATGGACTAAGGGTTGCTCCAAAAGGCATTCTCGTCATCTGCCAGTTCTTAGTGTTCTTAAATTTCATCTGGAAAATGGGCTCGTTTTCGAACCACAGGAACATGAATGCGTTGCGATCTTCCTATATTACTTCAATTTCTAGAAAAGCTTTCTCTCTCTGCTGTTATGGCATTTGCATGCATTCGAAAACGCAGAAGGGTCTGAAATATTTCTGATTGAGTTTGTGTCCTTTTTCGGGGAAGCGGTTTAGCGATCATCACCCTTTTCCGTAAGATGAAGCATCGAACACCACCCTGATCTTTGTAGTGGTAGACTCTTTTCTCAATAACTTCTCGATGTGGAATGTAGTTACTTTGGAGTCTGAGGATGGTTGTGCTGGTCAGCCGGTACTATTTCCGCGTATTCTAGCTTCATGTACTGGCGGAATGCCTCGTCATAACGCTGAAGTAGACCTTCTCGATTCGAGAGTCGTTTGAGGAGGCAATGTAGGTGAGTCAGAGATGTCTGGTGATTATCATTCAGCGACTCCAAACAGTCTTCCTTTCAGGTCAATGCTACCTGGTACCTTTCACCAAGCTTTGACAATGCTCTTGCCAAAGCGCAGTGCGTAATTCAGTTGGACGCCGGACGCTTCCATGTTCATGATTCCCATGCTATCAAGTTCCCAAATGGCTTGAGAGTTTGGGTCGTTTCTTTCTTTCTCGTCAATTATTGTTTGCGTCCTGAGGACGCACACCATCAGGGTCGATTTTAATGGCATGATTCCAGTTTGGATCGAGTGTCTTTGAAGCGTCCATCCCATCCTAGTCTTAATGGCCACCAAGCCGTCGTTTTCCTTGGATCTAAGGATTTGTCCTGTGAGAAATTTTCATATTTGATCTGATCCGATGAGTGTGTGACTTATATGCCAGAATAAACCATATCATCAGCCAGACAGCTCTTCTGATCTACCAAAAGGCGCGCAAAGATGTCATCTGCGATCGAGGCAGCTATGTCCGGGCAAATTACCGGCATGGTAATTGCCTTGATTGTGCATTGAGTGTTGTACCGACTCTTAAGCCGGACTCCAATGACATTGTTATGATAAAACGTCTTGCTCGAGAAGTTAGCAATTGTCTTGAGTGCTAGCTTAGCCTTTCTTAAGATTCTGCAATTTAGGCGCCCTGCAACATATATTGTGAAGAATGACAGATGGCTGCCTCCGATAATGATTGTTGGATGAATGACCGTTGGATGACTCTGTGTAGCTACTGCCTCCTTTCACTGATGGCCGACGCACGGAATGTTTGTAGGTGGAATGGGATTGCCCTCGCCTTGCCCAGCCGAAGACTTGTGCTTCTGGTCAGAAGAAGAAACGCAGACGACTGAGTCCACTTTTGCCCCTTTTTTCTCGTCTGGGCGAATGACGGATCACACATTGTTAAAACGTGTCGTTCGTTACAATGTGGGCACCTTGGCCGTCTTTTGCAATCTCTTGCGCGATGTCCTCTGGTTGTGCAGCGGAAACATCCCATGTCCTTTCCCAGTAACTTATTTTTCTCTACTAGAGTCTTCTCAGAGTCACAATAATGTGTGGCTTGTCTTTTAGAGTGACAGAAATAGCACTCGCATGTTATTTGCAAAGTCGAACTGTGAAGTGAGAGAGCAGATCGACGCGACTCTGGCTTTCGACTCATTCGTACGAGCTCCACTGTGGTTGCTCTTTTCCCTGCTTTCGACTTCAATGCGAAGGAACTGTAGCATCTCGTCGAGTTCCGATGCGGATGCAGGCGCAGGCGATGATGTTGCGTCACACTGAGCTGTTGATGCATTGACTGGTAGCTTGTATGAAACTTGTCTCTGGTATTGCACCACGATGTCGTGAGGTATCGACGTGATGAGGATATATACAAAAAGCATGGCTGCGAAACTTGATGTCGGCACGTTTAGTGCGTTAAGAGCTCTAATATTCAGCTGCGCAGTGTCGTACAGGTTCCTCAGACCTCGGGTATCTGTAGAGGATCGAACATGGCGAAGATTTCGAAGGGCCGCCAGATGTCCTTGCTCTCTCCTTCTTTGATCACCGAAGCGTTGCTTCAGTTGGTGAATGGCATCGCGTATAGCACGCTTTTGTTGTAGGTAGTCCTGCAATTGCCGCTGCGGCGTCTCCAGTCAGGTAGCGACGCAAATAATGGAACTTATCTGTTGAGGACAACATTTGGTTGGAGTGAATCGTTACCTCGAACTGTTCCCAGAAGGTCCGCCAATGGGTGATATCCCGTCTGAATGTAATGATATCCAGTTTCGGTACCCAAGGTCCACTCATCCTGTAGACTGGGTCAGGTCTGCTGGATATAGTCGTTGCGGTCGCCGGGACCGTGGGACGTCTGCTAATCTCCAGTTCCTCAATATGAAAGCGGAGTCCGGCAAGAGACATGATAGCCTGGCAGTGATATTTGCCAGCTGCTGCGTACTCGACCTCGAACTCCTTCATCTGTAGTAACGACACAAACTCCTCGTTAACTTTGTTCAGCTCCGCGTTGCTCGTAGTAAGCGCGGTCTTTATTGCACAAGTCTGGTCAGGTCTATATAAGGGCTGTTCAGCAGTGCGATGGCGTCGTTTATCATCCTGTTGTTTTGGGCACGTCGGATGGTGCACTTCAGCTTTCAATCTGCATTGAAATTCGTTAGAGCCGACTGTTATTGCTTGGCTGCTGGACGAAATGTAAAAGTTAACGCAAAGCAGGCAAGTCAGGGGCCCATGCTACACGGCGGGACTAGCTGGACCAAGGGACCGGGACAACGCTGTCTGCTGCTATCCGTCAGCAATCCGCGCCGCTGGCCAATCGCGGCAGACGGCTTCGTTCCCGGTCCTTTGGTGCCGCTTTGTTCCCGCCGTGTGCATAGGGCCCCAAAAGACAAAATGGAAAGGCAAGCAGTTTTACCTTAGGTTCCTAACATATCAAACAATCTCAAGAAGATATAAAACCGTGTACATGTAAATGTAGGCTCTTTATCCCCCAACGAACTCCAAGGCGTATGCAAAGAGTCAACTCTACCCCAAATCACATGTGCAGGATGCAACTAAAAGCTTCAAAATTCTTACATCCCATGAACTTAAGGAGTGGTTTATTCTATTTCCATTTCATGTACCAAATATGATGTAGGACAAACTGGAATATGTGTAAAATGACTGCTT
>JAZHYW010035779.1:0-52882 GCA_037355805.1 Ixodes ricinus | reverse complement strand
TCCACATTTGAAACTCCCGCTCTTTCGACGCGCGCGGAGTGGTTGTTACGGCCGTCGCTCCGTGACGTATAGCAGCCACAACGTGACGTATATCACCAAGTTTGTGGCGCGCGATTTAAAAACGGGACGAAATTAGCCGCAAACCAAAATCAGTCTCGGCGCAACAAACATTCCTGTAAAACTTTTGTTTTTGGTGAAAAAATAGTTTTGTGACAGGCTTGTCCCAATTAGGTTGTTTAAAATACACTTTTTTTTCTTTGCAGTTACTCCCTTTAATAGAGCACAACAACATAAAAAAAGCAAATTTAGGACATTTAGGCATCCATGGCCGGGACTGCGGATGCTCAGCAGACTTAAAAATCTGCACTGTTATCAGCAAGAACTTCAACAGCTCACTCGAGAAACGATTGAGGCTGAAAACATTGCTAAGCTGGACGAAAATTGTGTTAGCAACCCTTCTATAGCCTGATTCGAGAAAGAGTTAGTTTGTAACTAGCAACAAAGAAGAAAATAACGAAGTGTGGTAGATCTGCAAACGGCATAGAAGATGACCAAATACAACACTGGAGTTGATAGTCAGCGCTGAATTAGTGATTTCTTTTTACTGGTGTGCGTATTTCAGTGTAAATTGTTCTTCTGCGCTGTAGATTATAAGTATGAATAATCAACTCGCCCAATCCTTCATCTTACAAAATCCTTTGTTCCTTCGGTAGAAACCTATAGCCAAGCTCTGAGTCTGTGAATATACTGCGTAATTTTACCTTTTTGTACTGCTTCTTTTGAAGGCAGAAATCTGCTCTGTTTGACATAAATAGATAAATAAATAAAAAGAAAACCTACAATAAACAACAGAACTGAATTTTTTCTAGTTGCAAAAAATAAAATCTTGTTTTGCATTTTCTTTGTTTTTGTTTAGAATATAGCAACCGAGTGCACAGCACCGTTGCTTTGATAGAATCATCTCCGAGGCTAACGTATGGAAGGAAGAAGTATAACGTGACAAACGGACTGAAATGCTTGGTAAGAACTTCGGCTGAACTTGGCTGCTTCAAACTTTGAGCTGTTTTTGCTTGCTCGTGTTGTGTAGCGCTTCATTTGTGATTAGTGCTTTTTAACATATTACGATTTTCAGACGATGACTGAGATATACAACTACTTTCAATGTGACCTATAGTCGGTAAGAGTTCAGGGGGAGAGTAACGAAAACTGCGGGAGGAGGCGAGCAGGCGGAATGGTTGAAAAGGTGCATGTACCTCCTCTCCTTTCCAGCAATCCACCCGCCTCTTACTCCCCAGGCTTCTTTCTCTTGCTCTGAACTCTTAACCTGTCACCGATTATAGAGGCAAAGGCGGACGTTCCGCAATAAGTAACACATTTTGGTAGGGTATGTCATGCCGGTTACAGGACACTACTCCGTACAAGGAAAATCACAATCCCCTGTATAATCTGGTTACATGATTCAGGATTCACTTATTATCAGTGTGGAGCGCCTTGGCTGTAAAACTATTTCCGCTGTCCGTGAAGTGGCAAAGCGCAATCGGTCACACTTGATGTGCTTTGATATCATCATCATAATGCCTTACTGGTGCCAATAGACAACCACCATGGCCTGAAATAGTGAAAATTGTACAGTTCTAGAATGTGTTCGCAATACTTTATTTAAAAAAATGTACATAACAATAAATTTAGCATGCAACAAAATACGACAGTGCATTGCTAACGACGGAATATAATCTTATATAATTGTCTATTGAGGTTTACGTAGTGTATCAAAAATATCAAAATAATTATGCCCAAGATTGTTTACACATATCTGCTATTCCTGCTGTTGGTGATAACATGTTTTGATTGTGGGGATAGAAGTGAGAGCCTCCTATTTGAGCCTAGCTGGTACGTTCAAATTCACTGTGCATAATACTGTTGAGTTAATGCCCCCGTGAACTATTCTATGTAAAAAGGCAACATCACGCGATAATCTTCTGAGGGATTGAAAATGTGGGCCTGACTTATCAAGCAGCAGATTTTTTGCTGAGAAACAAGACCTTCATTTTGTCTGGAGTAATGATTAAGCGATTTTCCCGACACCACTTTGTTATGCGATGTGTCACTCTGAAGAATGACACAGTCGTCAACCGAACTTATGCTCAAAAAGAGCTTGATATCGCCCGCGAATAACAACACGTTTGAGTTTACCAGGCAGGTAGATATGTCATTGATAAAACGAACCGATAACAGACAAAAAGGATACAGAGAAATAATTTGAAATGCGTAGAACACAGCGACGGTCGCTGTGTTGTAAGCCATTTTAAAAGCAACAAGAGAAGCCCCATTTTGTGACAATTTTGCACGTATCAAAGCGTGGTTCACCTTATCGAAGGCCTTCGAGATGTAAAAAGAAACAACGTCAACTTGACCACGATTGCAAAAGAAAAGGGTACCGAATAATCATGAAAAATACAATGATTTGTCTTGACCGAGCTCCCCATGATAAAACCATGCAGATAAAAAGACAGACGGGTATGCACCACTATCTCAAATACCTTCGCAAAAGAACATAGCAAGGATACGTGGGCGGTAATTTCCAACTTGCAAAGTATATAGGAACAACAATAAACTCTTTCCACATATATATGAAATACACCCTTAGACAACGAAATACTAAATGTATGCTCTAAGATAGGCGGAAAAAGATTTGAACAACCTTTAACCATAAAGTTAGGCACATAATCTGTACCAGATGTCAGTTTCGACTTTAGTTTCTTTATAGCCGCTACAATTTTGCAAAACGTTACTTTGTTTACCGCAAAAACATCAGAGCAGGCAGGATCATCAACATATGCACTATCTCGAGGCGCATCCGATGAAAAACAATCACTGAAGAGACGCTGCAAAAAAGATATCCTTCGGGTGTCTCTAGTATCTTGTCTAGCAAATTTCCAAAACTTATCTGGTGTGTGAAAATACTATTTTTTACTACGTTTGAAATGCGCACACTCTTCATCAGTGGTTCTCAAATGGGGTCCGCGGACCCTTTGGGTCCATGAAGTCGCTAGGGTTCCGCGAAGCCCTGCCTCCGTGGCAATAAAAGTTGTCTTTTTTTCAGATTCAGAATAAACCTTTCATTTCTTGGGTGAGTTTTCTGTGTATACTGTCAACAAGAGAAGTCTACTTCACACTAGCCCTTAGTTACATCCATTTATTAAATCACTATCGTAATTAATCAATAACTTTTCCTTTCCCCTCACCACGAATGGGGTCCTGTCCATCGTATCCGCCGATCCACAAGGGGTCCAAGCGAAACATGAGTGGTTGAGAACCACTGCTCTTCATGAATAAATAAGTTTTTCTTACAATAGACCAATAAATACCAATATATACTGCACTTAGCATACCACATTTGCGATCCATTGCTTTTGTAAAATTTGTGACACTGCGTTTTTATATTTTTAGAGTATATTACATCTTTGAAGTATTACGAAGGGTATTTTCTAGGTTCCCATGATTGTTTTGCAATACATTTTTAATTTCATCTCTCACTACCGTGGTAAACGACCTTGCCGCTTAGTCGACAGAAACGTCCTTTAAAATGGAGGACCAGTCGTAATCTTGGAAAAAACCTATCAAGACCCAAATAATCTCATCTATTGAAAAAGTTGAAAGGCGAGCTGCAGATTTCAAGTTATCATGGAAAGCAACAATAAAGGGTGAGTGATAAGCGTCAACCTTCTGAAGTGAAACACCTCGCAAGAGTGAGGCTGATGATCGGGACATTTGAAAGAAAAATATCAAGAATGATCCATGCGCTATTATGAACTTGTTTAATTGACTAAGACCATTAAAATGTATAAAGTTTAATAGATGAGATGATTTGCTTGCTGTAAAAGTATTTAGATTACTTACAAATCCAGACGCCTGTCAGCACCAGGTAGATTAAAATCACCATGAATATGCTCCCTGAACTTTGCAAAGGTTTTGTTTTCCAGTGTATCAAAGTGATAATTAAAAACACGATTGTCCAAAAAGGAGGGAAATAATAGTTTCCGGATCAGGGTAGCAGCAACCATCATTTGCAATCAGGTTTACTCGAAATGCATTCTAAGCACGCGTTCAAGGTCAGGTCTACGATGGAGGACACCGACTGATTCACGGCGATTAACACACCACCTCCGGGTTTCTGGGGAGTTAAAGCATAGTGACGGTAGCGGCGGCGGTGAACAGTATTAGAAGGAAAATAGTCTGCACTTGAAATGTCCTCGTTAAGCCATGTGTTCAGTCAAACAAATTATATTAAAATTGCAAGAGACTGCATTTGGCAAAAATGCCCGCTTTTGTCGCAAGCACGAGTGTTTTGGTAGTACGCATTAAGTGTTCACTATTCGTTCAGGCATGATTATTTTCTGTTGTGCTCCTAAGTGAAACTTCCAACTTTCCAAATAACGGGTGAAAGATACAACCATCAGGCCACACTTGAGGTATGTTAATGACCTCGATTTGTCCTGATTCACCTCGACATGGGAGGAAGAGTACGTCACATACTTGGTCATCAGTTTAGAGCAGCAAACTGGCCCTAAAACATAATGCCGACCCAAAGGAGTTGTTAGGTCGTTGCGCTCAGGGTTACCAACTCTTCAATAAAGAAAGTCGGGACGGGGGAGGTTGGGGGTGCAGCACGAGGGAGGCGAAGGGAGATACAAGGGGTTTATTCAAAATGATGATAACAGCCGCGCGCTGCGATTTCCGGCTCGCCACTGCTCTTGCATGCTAAAGTGACTAAACCTTCAGCCAACGCTAGACACCACAGCATTGCTTCGTGCGATTCGTGTGCGAGCTTCGCGTTCCGCAGCGTGGCGAACATTGAGGGTTTACGTTGGATCACATATAGATTCTCTAACTCGGCCTTTCGACCAAATCCGAGACATATAACTCTCCTGAGAGGAACGATGTGGGACTCAGTACACTTTATGAAAAGTCGGCAGTCCCGCCGAATCCGGGACGGTTGATAACCCTAAGCGTCGTATGTAAATAAAGGAGTGACCACGTCTTTTGCAACCAGTTGCTTTTCTCATCCACGGAAAAGATAGCAACTTTTCATTTGAATAGATCCGTAAGCAATAAAGGCTAACCAAAACATAACCCATTCATTGCAACATAATGCCCTTCTGGCGGTAAAACGGAAATTGAAATCTATGATTTCATAATTAAAACGTAATATAATGCTTCTCATATACATTAACGTAGACTTTGCGTTTCGGGGTAGAAATACGATTTCAAGTTTTGACGAAAGGACGTAACTCGTCGTCGTACGCTGTTTCACGAGGTGATTCATCTACCGAATTTAACAGTTCACCTCTATTCAAAGTAACCAGCGACCGTTGAGTTTATTAACGGAACATGTTTATATGGTTATACCTTTACTTCGTGAAAAGAGAAGCCCCCTAGTGACTAAGGTTTGGTTAGGTTAAAGGAATATGGTCGATCTTAATGTGGCTTTGGTGTATTGAAGTAGATAACACATGCCGCGACACTCACCAATAAGGTTTCATGCCATGGCTTGAAGTGTCAGACTGTCAGCCAGTTTAAACAGAAGTGAAATAAGAACACAAATGACGAGGATTTTATTTGGTGTCACCTTCGAAGTGTACCATTTTGTTAACATTCCTTGGAAACCTCTGCTGTTTTATCATTCACAGTGCACCGGAGAGTGTGTAGAATACGTTTTTTTACCAAATTATTTTTGGCGTTTTAATTTTGAGAATTTTATACAAATCTTTTTGAATGCCAGAGGTGCCATTCGAACTTATCTATCAAGGGAAAGTTTTCGAATTGTTGAGATCTTGACAATTTTGTCTTCAGCTCTACGCATATGTCGTGGAGCATGCGATTTCCGCTCAGTAATTGGTTGTGGTATTCCAGTTGTGAATTTACTTCCACCATATAAAGTTTTTGTATCAATCATAATAATATTTGTTTATAAACACCTGGATTCTTGCTAGTAGCATATAGATTGCTGCTTTGAAGGCATGGTCAGCGGGACTAGGTGTGTAAAACAGGCTGTTTATGCGGAAGCGAGCAGGTGTGGTTGAGCGGCTAGCGAGAAACCTTTCATGTAGAGGGGTAAAAATATCAAGAGCTAAAAAGACGTGCTGATTGTGTCTCGAACCTTAATTTGTCCGCCATCGTACTTCCAGACTAGTCTTAAGGCTAAGTTTATTACATTCGCAATTGAACTATCAAAATAGTGCTCATATGTATCAAAAATGAGCTAGGTATCCTCAGTAAAAGCATAAAATTTGTGGCTGACTCTATAATAAATTGTGGTAAATAAGTACATAGAAGCTAAATCTAGCGGGTTAGAGGTTAAAAGGGCCCTGCAATCATTTTTAAGCGTCTACCTTTTTTGCGTTTCCATGTCTCTTGGGGTTCGGGCAAGCCAGCGGGCACGAAGAGAGTAACTAAATATCCGTGCGTCGTATTTTAACCGGACGACGCGGAAACCTCCTCCACCTATGAGGGCGACTCGCGTTGCCGAAAGCGCGCGATATGTGACGTCTTAGGTCCAGGCCTTACTACTCGGTCAGAGCCGCTCAAAAGCTTTTTTTTTTAGTCGAAATAGAAATAATAGGTGTCGCGAACCGTCTTCTAAATATGTATGAAAGTAGTTTTTGTTCAGTATTTTAGATTAGAAAAGAAACAAATGCAGTTTATAAAGTACGGAAACAAGATATGACCCGTCGACACACTCCGCCACCAAGCGGCGGAAAAAACGGCGCATACTAGAAAGGGCCAGTGGGATGAGGCACCGACGAACGGCTAGCGTACAAAGATCCCGGGCGTACGCGGCGGCGCTGCGGTCGTATACCGGCTCGAGGATCCGACCGGTCCCGAGCGTTCCGAAAACTTTCGCCGCCGGGCCCTGCTGGCGATATGGCCATTTGGCGGTATGGCAGTGCGAAGTGGCTCCTGCTCTGGAACTGATCTTTACCCCGTGTTTGCTGCCGTTTGTGGCCAGTGAAGTGTTATGCGCGAAATAGCCTTTAATCGCGCAGCAAATGCAATGCGAGCCGTCCTGGCCGCCCCGCTTCATACAGCCTATCCAACACATGCTTTAGTGGCGCCTTCTCGAGCCGTCGACACGGAGTACGGCAGCCGTGAGCGCTCGAATGGCTCACTACCCCTCCTCTAGTTCACGGCCACTCAAGCCAGGACCTACGACGTCATGAAGCAGGTTATTTTTTGCTTGTTTTTGTAATTCTAATTTGCCTATAACTTTTAAACTAAAGCGAAATTTGAGAAAAGAAAGTTTAATTAAATGACTACGTTCAGTGCGCTTAGGTTCGGTGCAAATTAAAAATCAGTCAGACAGTTGTTTCAGGGCCCCTTTAAGATAAGCCATGTTGTGTTTTGCATTCCTCCCTTATCAAACCTCAGCCACTGCAATATCACAAGGCGCAAAATAAAATAAAATTATATTTTGGTAACAAAACGATGAAATGACTCTAGTTACGTTGGTTACCTACTTGTGCAGCAAATTACTTAGACTAATTGAATTACCCTGATTAATTTTTTTTTAGTTATTTTTAGCGTGATTCACTTTTTGTCTAAAAGATGTAATTTTAACGTGATTACTTTATACTACCAGCAAATGTAAAAATTTAAATACGATTTCTTACGCGCAAGCTCATTCTCAGTGAGTCACCCACAGGGAAGATATTAGGAACTTTTATCAAACCGTTATTGTGATCTGAGTACCGCACTACCCAAGCCTTTGAAGCTTGTTTTTGATGGCTCACCCGGGTGATACTGACCGCGGGGCGCGCTTAACAGCATGCTTCAAAGGCTTCACTAGCGCGGTTACGCAGAACACAATAACGGTTCTCTACAAGACCCCATTGCTTGGTGTCTGCCTCGTACACGTGTTTGGTAGTGCGTGCGCATAGCATTTGGTAGTCCACTATCAAGCGCATTTATTGATATTGGGTGAATCAGTCCATGACGTCAGGCAGCTTATTGATTCTATTCGAACAATAAAATACAATGGTAAACCAAGGACGTTTACTGAAAATGGTTAAAATGCAGGAGAGCTAGTGTATGTTAAACATGATAAGTTAAAACCAGAAACTCTGAAGTCGAAAAAAAAACTCGGTAGAATGAAGAGAATATGGTAGGCGACTTCAAGACAAACAAGCTTTCTATACTTGAAGCACTTGGTAATATGCATTTATTGAAGTGACGTTGTTTTCACAATGCATTACTATTTCCAAACAGAATTTAAACTACTCCTTCAAAAAGACCTCTTAGAAACACAGATAGGCTTTCTTACACAAAGAATATATACTTTGTATGAAGAGGGGCTGACAACGCTTTTTTATATTCCTCGTACATTTAACGGTGTACCGGCAAATTCCTAATCTGGTATCCTATAAAGAGGAGTGAAAAAAAGAATATTGTGCTTACAAAATGATATTGGAAGGTATGCTGCAGAATCGCATTATTTTTTTATCACAATTTTATGCTTACAGAAACTTCGTGTGTGTTTAGGCTTACCATATAAAAACCCCACATTTAAAAATATTTTTTTTTTGCCTATTATCCACATACTTGAGATTCCTGTTGTTTATTTTTGTAGTATTTATATTCTGATAAACATTTCGTTCAGTTAAAAGAACTACTTTTGAAAAGTTTTTTATTGTATTCACAACTGATTGAACCTCTCTTGTAGGAATCTCATTTTGTGCGCTTTGTATCAATGAACCGACGCAATCATGTTGTGTTGTGGCGATACCATATTGTTAAATAACAGATTGCTTAAGCAGAGTATTTTGTAAAATTTTCTTGATAAGCACGAAGGACTTTTTTAAGCTGCCTGTTAATGTAGATAGATTGCATATTTGGAATGTATGTGTTTTCGGTGCGAATAAACAATTGCAAGCTTAGCACGCCGGCTGGTGCCCCATGGGCACCAGCTAGTGAAGCGTGCGCGTGAATGTGGCTTTGACAGGCTTTCAACGGCGTGTGCTTGCCCTCCCGTGCTGAGACATGGCGGACGCCAGATGCCCTGCTATGGCCCCTGGCCCTGCTTGCAATTGTCTATAGGGTTTTTGAATGAAATTGTATTTCTTGCGACTGCCGGGCCACGTCACGCAAGCCTTACAGGTTTTCACGTGCTAGATTATTTGCATTGAAAATATACACATATCAAAGTATTATTATAGAAAGCGCTTCAGATCAAATGACACGAGCAATACATAGCTATTGTGATAAGCCGCGCTAGCTAGGGATCCCGAAAGTGCCGACGCAGTGATACTTCCGTTGCGAGAGTGAAGATAAAAAAGGCAGTTGTTTTTATAAACTTTACTAAAGGTTTGAGGGAATTAAAACCAAAAAAACAAAGATACTTTCCAACTTATATATTGCCCGATTAGGAAGGTCCACGCATCCAAATCTTGGGAGCACTCGGAAAGCCAAATTCTACAGACTTCTGAGGGATCTTTACGAAAGAGGAGGAAAAAATTTCTCCGGTCCCAGTTATGGCTGTAACGCCGCACTGAGCAAGATTTCTCAATTTTTAAGTCATGTTCATATGTCATTATTCGGCCTAAATTTGCATGCTGTGTGTTTTGTCATTTGCCAAGCTTTCTTCGTAACTTGCAATTGATAACTATCCGCGATAACTATCAACGGCAAAAGGGAGGTTACTCCCCATTAAATTTCCTTGATAAAATATTTCACAAGTGCGGAGAAGCAAGATTGTTTAAACCCGTGAGACACGTGAAGCGAGCGGAGATGTGCCACGATTGACTTCCAAGCGCAGCTGATTTGAGCGCTGCATCGCAGTTTGTTCCATGGGCCGACTCATTTCAGTGCTGCGTCATCATCTTGTTTCATGGTCGCACGTTGCACACACCTCTTACATTGTCGCAGAACAGTAGAAGAAAACGATGCTGACATGTTAGCCAAAAATGATCAGTTCTTCGTGAATCCACAATACGCTCACAGCAATAGCTGCGACACCATATAGGGAACCTTATGTATCCTTCTGTATCTCATACCGCGGTCGACATCTTATGTGGAGGAGCACTTCGCAAATGTCTGCTCGAGAGAAGCTACATTACTTTATAAGCACAAAAGTCTTATAACTGACGCGGCGTGAGACCGAAGTAGAGCAATTCGATATCAACGCAACTGCTGCGATCTAGCGGGTGCTGGGCAGAGACTCATATGTGCTAGTTTCTCACAACACATAATGTTTATTAGGCTGGAACGTGAAGCAACTGACATGACTCTGTGGTAGCGCGCACACTTCTCCATAAGCGGACCCAGGATAGAACCCTGCGGAAACCGCAGCGGCGTTGGGAGTATTCTCTTTTTCAAGCAGTTCGCTAAATCAACCGAGAGACGCGCCAGGTAACTTCAAGTGGGGAGGGAAGAGAATACCTGGGGATGTAAATGTAATCAAACCTTCGCCCAATCAAAGTTATTTAATACACTATAAGTCACAAAACACATGCCAAATTTTGGATCAGGGTCAAACGTTGCTGCTAGGTGCCCCAGTGCCAAGGCTGCGCAACTCTTTGTCTGGCCACTCCACACTGAGTAATCCACTACAAGCTTACGATTACAAGTAGGCTATTTCTCGTACACCTAAATTTTGTGACGCCTGTTGGTTATTACTGTATGCAAGCAGGGGTAATTATTTATTGGTCTCCAATAACAAAACGTATAAACATGTGTAGGCTTTTAAGAAAGAATGCTTCTATGAGCTAGATTTTACTCGAAAAGTGTGACGCACGAGTGTGACGAGAAAGCATTACACGCTGGCCAAGGCAACATAAAACATCCGTAGCCCATAAAGGCTAATGCGTAAGCATCCATGGCAGGCATTTACAGTCATAATTATGGATACACAATAATGACTATATAGTATATACCATTAATTGCAAGCAGGCAAAAAGTCACAAGGAACCAAGCGGGAATCGAACCTCGGACCATGGAATTCGCAGGTAGACGTCTTTGCTCGGCGCCGTATGGAGGAGTCGAAGGGAGTGCTGAGTAGCTTGACTAAGTATGACTGGCCGCCAACCGTTCGCCCGCAGTAGCATCGCTACTTCTGCGGCGAGTGATACTCCTTAGTCCAGTAGATAACTCTCGTTTTGTTTGTGAGTAAAGAGATTATCAGCGATAATCGATGTTTAACCATCTGATAAATCACAGATTTGTAAAACATGTCTACATAATCTCATGACGCTTCATACTGTATCGCGTTTTATCAGTCAGTGAATATATTATCCGTGCAAATCGAATAATACATGCCAATTTTTAATAGCGCTGTAGCCGGAAGTAGGATCAGGAGTAGACCTAAAAATCTAAGGGAAATAATTCGGTTGCACTCAGCTATTCACCTGAACTACACGTGCCGTGTGGTCGATATCATATCAACGTATTTATTTGATGCTGAAAATATTGCTCCCAGAAGTTCGTGTAATGGTAGGATTATGCATAGTATAAACTGCTGATATAACTTTTATTTTCACATATGTTTACCCAAGCATATATTGTTCTTTGTATTAAATTTTTGTTATTCACACGTTTCTGCATTGTTTTTTAGGAAAAAAATCCGCCAAGTCGGAACGTGCCAAAATGGGACATGCAGTGGTCAATGTGAGTAGTTGTATTAAAAAGGCGACAATACATTACTTGATTCTACGAAGGAGTGTTAGAAGAAAATATCGAATTTATGAGGGATGCAAATCATCAGACAAACGCAGAGAGTAATTGTAAGGCGCTTTCCTGACGAGCTCAACATTTAGTAAATCTTTCAACGTTTGCATATTCAGATTATTGGAGTATGAAGCAAAATTACAGCAGCAACAAGAACTTGAAGCGTCCGTGTTGGCTATTTAGCCGACGGTTTTGTAACACACGAAGGACGTTACTGTGCGCCCAAACATTTTGAGCACTGAAAACAAAAGAATGCTCTGACATAAAAAGACAAAACACGCAAAAAGCAAACATTATGGTCACGGATTCAAATAAACGATGTGTATTTAGAAGTGATAGCAACCGTGGAATATAAGTAGTTACGCAGGCGTGCTGGTATTAAACGAACACGCTGAAAAACACCGGAGGCGAAATAAACAAAAAGGGACACCATGAAAAGGGGCTCGATGATGTTGTCCTTCTTTGTGTTCTTTTTTTCCCCACTAGTACTATAAGCCACAGTTGTCGTGACAAAATATTAGGTAGAATGAGGTTTTCTGATACTTATACCCATTACAAGTATATCAGCAGATTGAGTTTTTTTTTTAGAAATATAGTTCAACGATTGACCTTCATAGTAGTTTCAGTCATTTTTAATGTAGTCAATAAAGTTCTGTTGAATAACATAATTTGTACAAAAAAAGTAGTTTGCTCTTTGTGTTTATACAGCCTTGATGGGGAGATGCGCCTCAACGTGGTAATCGGTCTCCTTAGCTGTAGATGAGAAATTTTAGCAAAGTGCGGCAACAACCGCTAATCCTGGGGTTTTTAACGTGCATCACGCAGCAGTGATCACACGAATGCGTGCCGGCACAGAAACTCATCCAGATCGAAACAGGCGGGGGCAGTTGGGGGACTCTGAACTCCAGGAGGTTCCCGGCGCAAGCTTGCGCTCCACGCTCCGAGTGGCTGAGACGCGTTAGCTCCACTCGGCCACTTTCTCCCCCTCAAAATTTTGGCAGATGAGAAATTCGTTTTTATACCGTTTTGAAGGAACACTCGTCACAGCAGCTCTAAAGCAGCCAGAAAAAGTGCACAAAAGATACCATTGTTGGTTGTTTATAAAAATATGCAAATCAAGAACTCTCCCAAAGGAGTAAAATATTGAAACGTTTTACACGGATGTCAGAGTAATGTTTTGTTTAATATACCTTTCTGAATAATTCAAGCTAACAATTTTGTTAATTTTCTCAAAAAGACGAAAAACAACGGTAGGTTATTTAACAATTATCTTTGAAGCCTGTAAATTTATTACCCTCTGCATGTAATACCTATTATATGCTCCTATCGTATTTTTCCCACTTATCACCGCCGCTAAATGTTATAGGAACCGGTAGGCGAGACTTGAAATTGAATTTAAATACACTCATTTGTGACGAGCTTATGAAACTCCAATTTGGGGAGTTTCATCAAGCAGCACTCCCGATTAGTCAAGCGGATAATAAAACTGTGGGGGCCAGTGGAATGACAAACCACACCTTTATATACACTATTAACAAATAACGTTGTCGAAGAAGGAGCCAGAGAGTGCTGCGCATCGGTTGTCCTATTGTCCTAATGTCACTAGGTCCTGCGAAAGTAGCGCCGAGCTCCCCGTATAGTCGCCATTTTGGTTATTGGAATGAGAAATTTCTTCTTAATCTCTCATTCTTGGTGAGCCGATCTAAATCGCTGGTGACGGGTGGCTTTCTAGAGTTCTTTCTTGAATATCGAGGTTTTGTTAATCCACACACCGGCGAAACAAGCGCACATCCTCTCATCGCCACCACATGCGGCGTCGGGGATTGCCGGAGTTCAAAAATAAATTTCTTGTCTTTAGATATACACGAACAAAAATACCATTGTAAGTGATATGTGGAGATAAGCATGATTGATAAGTGAATCTCATGTACAACGTCAAAGACACATAGATTGGCAGGGAACACTTTCAGTACGATGATGCTCCATAGCGATCTTGGTCCGACCGGTTCAGAACGACCTTTTTGAAGCTTCTAAGATTTTAATGGATCAAATGGCGATTGCCATGGCAACTGACACCTATCAACCAATCACCTTGATATGTATTGGCTGATAGGTCAATCACCTATCAAGCCGCATTCAAAACTATTTAAACTATCTAGACTCATCTGATATCAACGTTTTCAATAGAGATTTGTGCCAATTTATAAAAGTTCTTGCGCCATGTATGTAGTTGATGTATATACGTAGTCACTACTGAGTTTTTGTTCTATTTTGTTGTTTGCATTTCTTACCTTTCTTATTCTTTATTTTATTGCTTTTCTTGTTTTACTACTAACGAGTGAGTTAGTCATTAGGCTTCGGCTGTTACAGGGAACAATAAGTAAAAGTATTATTATTATTAATATAGGTGTAGTCGTCTGTACTCTAGTATCTGTTTGTGTCCTACTAACAGGAAGGAAAGGCAATGGCGCTACTTTCCTATCCAGTGACTTTAAGTTGTCCGAATGCCTCAGCAGTTCTGTCACTCTACCCAAAGCGCATCACACTTTTTGATGTAGAGAGTGCTGTAGCGGAGACGCAACAAGCCCCCCCCCCCCTTTACCTTGGATGATGTGTCTTTTTGGTGCTAAGCATTGTCTGGAAGCTTTGCTATTGCAGAATCGAAAGGGGAGAAACAGGCTGGTTTGAGTCGGTCGACTAAAACCGTCTCACGATTCCTTCAGAGTAGCAGAGTGTAAACTTTTTGTGATCTATCGCCGACAAGGAATGGACCGTCGGCTTATATAGGGGCTTCCGAGGGACGTTTTTCTGCATAAAAACGTGGGAAGCGTCAACGAGAGCATGGCGCTGTAAAATGGGCGATGCCTATTGTTGGCATGATTGTACTGGGCGAAGCCTCGTTGTCACTGACATTGTCACCGACATCATATTCTGCGAAAGACATCATTATTTGACAAAGTCAATAGATACACTCTACGTAGCAAGAATTACAGTATAAAATTATTTACTGAAATGAAGTGTAAGACTTGAAACATTTTTTGAGAAGAGGTGTTGCAGGTCTAACGCTTGCCCTACAAATTAAATATACTTTAAAGGTGCCATGCAAGGACTTTTTTACTGGTTTTAATTTGCACCGAACCTGAGCGCACTGAACGTAGTAACTTAATGAAACTTTTCTTTTCTCGAATTTCGCTTTATTTTAAAAGTTATAGGCAAATTAAAATTACAAAAACAAGCAAAAATAACCTCCTTCATGACGTCCTTGGTTGCTTGAGTGGCCGTGAACTAGAGGAGGGGTAGTGAGCTCAGCGAGCGGTCACGGCTGCCGCACTCCGTGTCGACGGCTCGAGAGGGCGCCACTAAAGCATGTTCTGGCTAGGCTGTATGAAGCGGGCAGCCAGGGCGGCTCGCATTGCATTTGCTGCGCGATTAAACACTAATTCGGCATGACACTTCATTGGCCACAAACGACAGCAAACACGGGGTAAAGATCAGTTCAGAACGGGAGCCACTTCGCGCTGCCATACCGCCAAAAGGCCAAACCGCAAGCCAAAGCTGCTCGCCGAAGGCCTTGGGAACGCTCGGAACCGGTCGGATCCTCCAGTCCATACGACCGCAGCGCCGCCGCGTACATCCGGGACCTTTCTACGCTCGCCGCTCGTTGGTGCCTGATCCCACTACACCTTTCTAGCATGCGCCGCCTTTTCCACCGCTTGGTGGCGGGTATGTCGACGGGTCATTTCTTGTTTCCGTACTTTCTAAACTGCATTTGTTTCTTTTCTGATCTAAAATAGTGAACAAAAACTACTTTTATAAATAATTGAAACGGTTCGCGCCACTTATATTTTGTATTTCGACTAAAAAGAAGCTTTTAGCGGCTCTGACCAGTAGTAAGCCCAGGACCAAAGACGTCACATATCGCGCGCTTTCGGCACCGCGGGTCGCCCCCGTAGGTGGAGGAGGTTTCCGCGTCGTCCGGTTAAAATATGACGCACTGATATTTAGTTACTCTCTCCGTGCCCGCTGGCTTGCCTGAACCCCAAGAGACGTGGAAACCGCAAAAAAGGTAGACGCTTAAATATGATTGCAGGGCCCCTTTAAGCTTCGAAAATTCGGGCTGGTAGCTTTCGACGATGAGGTTCCAATGTTTGTTATCCACGGTCCAAAGTTGGCAAATACCGACCAGCTCTCACCTAATGGTTATTACGAACAGTAGTAAAGCAGGCAAAATAGAGCGGCAGTAATAAAGATAATCCAGGTAGGAAGAACCTTACTGGAACAGTGTGGCGTGTTTCAAAACGTGTTTGGTTAATTCACTTTCATTCGGCAGAACATGTCCGTTTATGTATCAAGATTACAGTGAACGATTATTCGATTCAAAGGACAGGTTTGAGTAATTGTTGCACGATTCGCTCTTTGTTTAAGATTCATGTACATGTACTATTGTATAAAAATCGCTCGGTGCAATGTTTCTGAAATGTTATATTGAGTGAGTATTATATATAAACGCATTTTTTCAAGACACAAAATCATAAACAAACGGGTGTTCAAAATCTCTCCATACTCTGTTTATTATGAACCCGTCTCATGATAAAGAAATTTGCTACAAAATAATGTGACAGACTTTAAGCTTTTGATTAAAAAGTGAAAGTCACTTAGGCCACACGTTTTCATTGGTATGCTTTGTTGATTATTGGGGTACTCAATGCTGTATACGTATTATGAATAAGAATGTAAATATGTAGAAATACTCTCGAAATATACAGGTTTAAGTCTGGTCTTTTTTATTGATATGTTTTATAAGCCATACCAATGAATTCGGAGTCGTCTTGTTTGAACCAAGCGATTTCATGTTCGTTACTTCTAATTTTTACAAAATATATTGTTTTAAAGGTTAAATATTTGTATAAGAACAAGAATGAGACATAGCGCTAAAGAAACATCCGTGATGTAGGTCATATAGGTTTTAGATGAAGCAAGAAGCTGCATCCAGTTTTATGCCCATGTTAGGAAAATAATACACCAATACAAAAGTAGTATTTTCGGGCGGTTCCAGGAGGACCTACATATTGTCCATTCGTGCGTTATTTAGGTCCTGAATATAACAAATGGCCTGCAGGCCTTAATAATGCCATGATATTGCTTTTATTTCTCTCAGACAAGGAAGGGGATGTGCAAAAGGAAGATGCTGGCCGTTTATTCTAGAGTGAGTCTACTAACCATTGTATTTTTTACACGCGTGAGATAGTCGCTGATGTCATTTCCACACAACACATGCCCATAAGAATCACATAAATAGTCGAACGGCATTGTCACTCACCGCTATACAAGTAAGCCACGTTTTGATATTGTTGATCGCGAAACGACGATCCAGCCATAATAAAACTGGTAGAGTCACAATACCGGTTGGCGAAAAAGAAAACTCACAGGAGCTTAGTTCACTGGTGTTCACCGGCGAAATGTTCACACTAGATAACCTCAACGCCAAATCGTCAGGTGTGGTATCAGCTTTCCACTTTTAACAGATGGAGAAAACTGTCAACCCCGAATTTTCTACTTCGCGAGGAAGAAATTTAACACAAAGCTTCACTCCGCTGCATTGCGTTGCGCACCACTACGACGCACTAAACTGCCCTAATTTTTCGTGGTAACGCATAGCAGTATCTCGTAGAATGCACTCATAAATGGTTGCAATGCAGTTGATAATACTGATATCGCAAACGTTTTAACTAGCCTTAACAGGAACCGGTCCGAAAACATATCCCGTTTTATAGTATCTTTGACCTACGGAGAAAACTGTCTTCCAAACAGCGACTGAAGAAATGTGCCTCTTTAATATTCTTGCGTTTTCGAATGAATGAAAGTGGTATGATCAAGCCCCGTAGCTTCTAAAGAACTCTATATAAAAATCAATCTGCTCGCTTCTAGATGCCAGATATTCTTCACCAGGTGTCTCCATAAGATCGCTCGTCACCGATATCGATATAAGTGTAAAGGTATCTCAACACTTGCTGTTTGCATCTTTGTTTTCTTTTTGAATACAATTTGGTATTTTTGTACGCGTATTTTTGGTAGATTAACTGAGCTCAGTCTTCCATCATCCGCTCGTCTGTGTGCCTTGATTTTAAGGCATCGTTTCACTTTACGATTAAAATTTCATACAGATCGCGAGCATAATTTTACTTATTTTATTTCTGACGCAGATATTTTACTCTATGCGTGTGAGAAAACGGCACTATCCTCAAATGCTGAGGATAGAACGTGAGGAGGATAGAACATCTTAAATACATTCGTCATAAATCTCGGTCTCTTGAGAAGCCAGTGCATCGACCGGAATTACAAACCAACATAAATATTCACTAGGGAACAAGGGCTAATGACCGCTGATTTGTAATAGCAGGCATTCTTAGTCTACACCAACGGGCTGAATTCTAATACACATGGTGCGACGTTTTTGTGATTTCGCAATGGCAACGTCGCTCGTAAATTAAAAAAAAAACCTGGTCACAGTTGTAATATCGCCAGCAAAATCGCATAATGTGAATCGAGGCTTGAGGCATGTCCGAAAATTCGCGCATAAAAGGCATTTTCAGAAGCCATGCACTTGCGCTCTGGCCTTTGCCAGCACTGCACATATTTGTGAAATAAAGTTTCTTCAGCCCGCACGTAGCTTTGTTTCGCGCCAGGGCGAGTGCAAACAAGACGCAACACAAGACGAAGTCACGTGCTCACGCAGCACTGCGGGGCCCAGCTGCACCACCGTGGAAACTCCACTAGCATTGCCGACATTTTGAACAGCGTCATTTGCGGAAGCTTCGGGGAGGCATATAGACAGAAACGATACGACGACAATGTCTTGAGTTTCCCACAGTAGTTTAGAACGTGCTATAGTCCAGACTAAGAACGTCAGAACGTGCCTTTCAAACGCGCTGCCTCCAGCACGCGCTCCATGCCTTCTGCCGTCCTATGGCTACGTGCGCTTGAGGTGAACAAGATGTTAAAATGTTGTCGAAGCTTTTCCTTTGACGTTCTAACCTTGTAAGTGACTCAAAAGCCACACTCAGCTGTGAGGAATGCACCAAGAATGACTATGATGTTAGACAAAACGAAGTAAGGAAGCTCGTCGGGCTCAAAAAAGTTCAGCGCTCGGTGATCGACAGAAATGGCTGCAACAAGACTAAAAAGTATAATAAATACAACGCTGGCGCAAATCAGCTGGCGGGAACCATCATCCAAGTAGACAAGACCCACTGAGTGCCCGCAGACCCATGACAGAGGCGTCTGCTTAGGCTGTACCTCAAACACCAGGTACTTATATGCTGTTTATGAGTCGAGAATGATAATTATATGGGGCTGTAAACGGTTCTGAAAATAAGGATTACATAAAATGGTGACTACTTTATGCTGTTGGTCGTTTAGGTTTATTCTGGAGCAACTTTGTGTCCGTGTAGATATGTTTCTTTTTTCACTTCTGCCGGTTGTGGGATGAGCTTCCCTTCTCCGCCATTTTTATGCCTAGCATTTCTCTGTTGATATTTTCTCTGGGTACATTAATTGATTGATCTGGAGAGCTTTCCTCTTTTGACGTTTCATCACTTTTTTGACAAGAACAGAAGATCTGCTGTTTCTTTTGAAACAAAGTCTGGAGTGCCATTTCTCCTCCTTTTATTTTTTTCTTTTGTGTTTATGGCAGTGGCTGATACGGAAAGGGAAGTGCAAATGATACTTCAAAACAGTCTTAAACATGACATTTGTTGGCTCTATCAAATTAACCGAGAGGCGTGTGTGCGAGACGGTATTTATACGATTGTGGTCAATAAAGTTCAGTAGTTGCGTTTGAGACGTTTTGTGTTTGCCCTTTTTCACCCGTCGTTTCCGGTTTTTCAAAATGTGTAACATAAACCAGCTGGCCTTTCTACTCACTCTATCTCTACTCGATCTACTTCACTGCAGTTCACTGCATCCAACAAAATCTATGTTCTTTTCTAATGACTACAGCCAGACAATATTTTTCGGAGCAGAGTCTTCCATATCGCCGAGTGACTTAGCTTTGCGTTTCGTATTGCATGTTCAGCTAGAACAGCCACTTTGGGAGTAACGCCATTATGCTAATGACGCAAGCAGAGTGGAGCGGAAGCTCAATCCGCTACTGCACACTCAAACACCATGCTGATTTGGCATGACCACTGGCTGGACAGCTCCATTATGTAGAAAAGAACGGATAAAAAAGCGGTCTACGAAACCTCCCTAGTTGTTTCGCATAAGAACAGTGTCCCCTCACATTTCACCTGCATTATTGGTGAACTTGATAGCTACTTTACTTTATAAAACCTTTAACGACATATTATGTACTATGAAAAAGTACGATCATAACAACATTAAAAAAAATTAAAATTATAGAAGGCATCGCAGTGTAGTTAAAGGCATTTTTTATAATAAAAACTTGTTGCTTATCTTTACATTAAATATATGAAATGTGCTGAAAATAACACCAGGTTTGACGAGCGATGTATTTGAAGATATGATCTTGCTATTTTGCCTCAAAGTTAAAAATATGTTTTGACTTGAATCTCAATGGTTGAGAAGTGAAACAATTCAAGGTTACATCTTTAAAATTGTTTTGGTCTTTGACTTTAATTAGAATATAATAACCACTTACGTACATATTTAGTATCAATATAATGATTTTTGTTGTTCTGAAACAAAGCTATATGATGTTTCTCTTTCTCATAATTTTTTTCAGACAAACGTTCTTGAAACATGTACGCTCCAGTGCAAGAATAACTCAAATATACCAGTAGAAAATGGGGCAATGTGCACGGTGAGGCCCGTTTTTTAATTTACATTGGTAATTAAAATAGGACTGGCCATAACTTAAGTTATAACGGGCCTAGATTCCACGGTCGTGTTTTCGACGGTGATCTTTTTGGAAAGTAGCTTTCTAGGACTATCGAAATCTTTATACCAAAGTGTTTTCCAGTGTAATTGATACTCTCACTGTAAAAACTGGTCACTACAAAATACATTAAAAATCATTGTTACCCTCTAATATGTTCCGTTAGTTTGTTATGTTCCGTTAGTTCCGTTAGTTTGAGTAGCTGGAATTCAAAATTTGTTTGAATGATCTGACGATACCTTTTCACTATATCTATAGTGAACTTGCCAGGAGCACCTGGGTGTCATACGAATGAGAAAAAGTCTCTTGCGCACAACACAAAGAAAAGTTTCGCAAAGAAATACACTATGTAGCAAATATAAGATTTTCACGTGATCTTTCGTGGCTGGCTGCCTCAGTGTTTCTCACGAACTTGTAACACGCGTGAACATTTCTGATTACCTATTCCAGATGTTGAGCAGTCGAATATGAGAAATCTTTAGAATACCTGTAACATGTTGCATTTTGCGAGACTGTAATAGATTTGTAAACCCCTAAATATGTTAAACGTCGCCATTGCAGAACCGCCACATTATGTCTTAACATAGCCGACTCATAGACCAAGGAAAAATCTTATACTACCTAGCAGAACATAGTCAACGTGAGGAATGTTGGTTCGTACCTACATAATGGACAATAAGGCGAGTTGGTAAGAGCTCATCATAACTTACAGCCCGACTGGAACAAGGACAAACAGAGGAGAAAGCCTGTGTTTTCTCCTCTGTCTGTTATTGTCCCGGTCGTGCTGTAAGTTATGATGAACTCATTACCTACATTTACCACTGCCGAGATTGTGGTCGTTTGCAAAACGTATTCTTGAATAAAACAAAAATTGTGCTGTTATATTATGATGCGCTACTGGCAGCGTACCACGACGTGATCCTTTAATACTCAGTTACACTAGTGTTTTCCAACCGTCATTAAGCCAACGATAGTTAACTCAAGCACGATCGGCCGGAGTTATACACTAGTTACACTTGCGATCTCACCCAACTGTCTTTGAGCTCAACTAAGTTGTCCGGTGTTACACTGTATACATAGGCCTAACAAACCCAGTTACGATGCGCGTCACGTTACGCAGGTTAAACCGAAAGGAAACCAAAACTAATGTCACATTACCTTTTTTTGAAGTGATGCAACTTAATTATATGCATACCTTTTCATTCATTATTAACGCTTGGAACAAAATCAAATAAACTTTTTTTTATTATTTAAGAATAAATAATCGACTCTCAGAAGAGTTTTACTATTATTCAAGCAAAAGAGACATAACGAAAGTCTTTTCAGCACCGACATGTCAATGGCCGCCCTCGCCGAGCTTTGGCTCTCGCGACGTGCCCTGATCGTTCTAGCGGCAGCTCTGGCCCCGAATAATACGTCTTAGAACAATATTTGCTGCTACGATACTTTCCAGACACCTCCCCCAATCTTCAGCAATAGTGAGTGTTGCGTGTTCGAAGACTTTTATTGAACTGTCCGCTCTCCGGCACCATTCGTGCCGAATACGACTGAAGAGTGCCATGCGCACAAGGTTTTGCACGGCCCCCGCCCCCGCTCGCAGCGCCCTCTGGACACCACAGTAAGTGCTTCGCTGGCACTGGCGATAGGCGGCGATGCGGCGGACACCGCCGTCTTTAGCTCTATTGGGAAGAAACCCCTTCATTTAGCTGAGGTATGGGACAGCTCAGTTGAACTTAATGATCATTAGCGGCTCAATGACAGTTGGTGCCGCCGTGTAACTCCGGCCGATCGCGATTTAGTCAACTGTCGTTGGCTTAATGACATTTAAGAGAGCTAGCGTAACTAGGGTTTTATACGGCGACGCCAACTGTCATTGAGCGGCTATCAATCATTGAGTTCAACCGCTGGTTCAACAGAGCTGGCCTAGAGCTAAAGATGTGCGGCGTCCGCAGCTTTGCCGCCCATGGCAAGTGCCAGCGTACCAATGACCATTGCGGAAGATTAGGGAGGTATCTAGAAAGTATCGTAGCAGCAAATATTGTCTGAAGAGGTATATTTCGGGGCCAGAGCTGCCGCTAGGACGATCAGGGCACGTCGCGAAAGCCAAAGCTCGGCGGAGGCGGCCATTGTAATGTCGGTGCCGATAAGACTTTCGTTAAGTCTCTCTTGCTTAAATTCGCGTGAAATGTTCTAATTGTCGTTTCATTACTGTAAAAACGAAAAAAAAAGTTTATTTTATTTAGTTTTAAGGGATATGACACGAAAATTAATCAGATAGATTATTCGTGAGATGGAATGCTCATATGCTACTTAGTATATACACCACGTGATGCGATTTTTAGAGCTCTGGTAATTGCAATGTTCAATTTGCGAATTTTAATAATTTTCATCTGGTGACCAGACAACACTGCCTAAGTTAGTCCCACCATGGTGTCCATAAACCACGTGATCATCAACGCTCTCTCATTCTAGGCGCCGCCATGATCGCCCAAGCTCTCCTCGCCGCTGAGTAACGAGAATGATTTTTGCTAGCAGCTATATGATAGCTACTTCGTTTTAAATTTGAGAATAATCTATAAATTATTTTGCTTATATTGAACACAAATTTATTTGACACTTCGTTAGTTGCCTGGTTTGAATTAACATGTTTTACGTGTGCTTGGCCTCTTTTGATTATTTACATTTTTCTTTGAAGTGGGAGTCATGTCTATCTCGTACTATTGGGAACGTGGCATTATGTATCTCTGAATAAAGGCTTTGGTTAATATTTCGAAAACTGAATTGTAAGGTGCATAAAATAATATTGAATGTCGCTTTCTTCTTATACTACTTGTTAACTTCGCAGTTATACTTATTTTTAGTTTTAAAGTGTAGCTCCTTCGCCCATTTGTTTCCGTGCAGTGGACACAACATGAATATTTATGAGTGCTTAAACAAAGAAATCTAAATTAATTTTATTTTATATTGCACAACAATTATGCAGCTATATTTTGCTATTTTATTATGGTGCTAAATATCTTCACAATTGGTGCTGGTATGAGGAAATCCGTGAATAATAGTCTAGTTCAGAGTATCCCGCCAGATGGAGCAGCGCATCCGGGCGGCGGAGATCTTCGTACGCCACTCCTTTTGTTTAAATTTTGAAGCGGTAGCGCAGCTGGGCGCCTCCACTTCATGAGATTAATAACGCAGGGAAACGACAGTTATACAGTAGAAAATGTAAGGGTGTGCCGGGAGAGTTTTTAATTCTTCTGTCCTCATGCACGCATGTGAAAAATAAATGGTGGAAAGAAATTTTTGCTTACTGAACCTTTTTAAAGTTGTGGATTGGTAGGAACCACCAAGACCACATTGCACCCCGAGTGGTGCTTTTTCTTTGAAACTAGATAAAAACTATTGGTGCAATATTTGTTTAAAATAGCTCCGGATGCCAATCTGTAACTGTTTGGGAGCAGTTATATATGACCTTGACATTTATTGTTTACACCTTTTATTATTACTTTCTCTGATATGTTTATGTATATCACATATCAGAATGTTTTGTCATATAAATCATTAAATATTTAGACAGAAGTTTTTAGAAGTTCAGTGGTAATTTGATGATTGCGAAATCAATGTAAATAAGCTTAATAAAAATGAGCTGTTCGGCTAGTTGGTTTTGCACACTTACAATGTAGCTCAAAGACAAAACAGGAAGGAGACAGGGATTAGACTGAGCATTCTTTCCTATTTCTGTCTCCTTCTTGTTTTGTCTTTGAGCTACACTGTGAATATATAATTACGCTCACGCAATGATTTTTTTACAGTTACGAATTCAAACTAAAAGCTCACTTTTGTCATGGTTGTGGAGTGCAGAAAAATTCGTGGAAGAAATTGGTATCTGCCATAACGGGACTTGCGTTCATCGAGGCAAGTTTGACGATTTATAGCCATAGATACGAATGATTTTTGTTTCAATTGCCGGTAATCCCTTTGACGAAAAAGAACATTCCTCAGTTGGGAAAAAGACCTGCCTTTGCGGGATATTTTCTCTCAAATTGCCACTCCAAAAGCTCTCCTCTCATGTCACCCAATTTTTTTTAATGTTTTAACGTGTCAAGTCTTGTTTTGTTTCTCTTTAAAACAGAGGAAACGTTCTCAGGAACGATGTCAGACGAGACGCTGAGAAACAGACAATTAAACGCATTCATTAAGTGAACTTTGCATGGTCTACAAATAAAGGTGATACTTAACTAACGTCGGTATCGTCGATGTTGGAGTATGTGCTCAATCGAATGTTTGCCGAAAAGTGACTTGATCGAGCAGGCTACGTTTCTTTTTATGGCGGTTACGCGCTAAGAAATTACGGTAGGTTTCTAGGGTGTATTGGAAGGTCTCGGAGTAGTTAAGTTGTTCCAATGATATTTGAACTTCTGCCCTTTTTATGCTAATAACTCATTAGTGGATCAGGCTACTCAGTCACAAAATTTTGGCGCATCATACTTTAATTCTATCCCGCAAAAACAGCGCGACGTCTGGCAGAGCCAAAGTGTGTTCAATTGGTGCAGCTGAGGGCACAGTGGTGACGTTGTAGTATGGCGATTTGGTGATCGGCGTTCGCAAGAACCGTGAGAATTTTTTTTATGCAGGCGAAATTAGGTGCATTAGTATGTGAACTATCATTATTCGTTCGAAAAAATAGTTTTTATTAAACGAGAAAGATAAAAAACAAGAATAAATTGTTTTGAAATTTACATAACACAGACACTCCATCGATACGTCCGCGACGTCCACCTCCCGGCGGCGAGATCAGCTAACCACCTTCGAGTGCCCCATTTGGGAACTTTGGATGTCGCTCACTTCTGCGATTTGAATCTGATTTTATTGCCGTGTGTCGTGCGCTGTTCTCACCAATAAAATTTGTGTTCTCGTTTTTTCGTGTTGGTTTGCACGTTTGTCAGCTCGATTTGGCGAGTCCGTGCGTGGACGTGGACTGTTCCCCGAGTACGCGCTACCCCTTGAAGCTTTTAATTTTATTTTATTTGCCATACTGTCAGTCCTGATTAGGCATTTGACTGTCAGTCCCAAGGAGGCGAACGCGGCTGTCCGGGTTGTCAAGAAAAGCTTGAAGCTGGATGACGCGCCAGAGGTAGAGGTTAATAAAATTTAGGACGACCTCATGCACTAGCTATGTATGATCATGTGCTAGTCGTACAATGCCAGCAGCCGTTCTCGTTCACAAAAGAAACACCAAGTGTCCAGTCTTCCGTCGAAGCCGGCCGGCGGATTCGCGCCGAACGACTTCGATGGGTGCGATATTGTTATCTTTTTCCACCGACATGTATTGCATTCGAGAAAGAATGAATGTTTACTTCCATTCGTTGTTCCATTCATCTGCTTCTTTTCTGAACCCATCACGTTGCAGCTAGGGCCCCACCCGGAATCGCTGCTTTGATCACACCGAGCGCATTGGATTCGATCAGCCAAGGTTCAATCCGCCTGATAACTGTCAGGTTCCTCAGTTTTAAACACAAAGATAACGTCCTCTTGAATGATACCATATTTAGAAGTATGTTATCGTGGGCATGAATTTCGGAGGATTTTTCATCAAAATTTCCTATCGGGAAGAGACAGTCGTTAGAGTTCGCCACTCAGTTTAGGAATCAGAATCTAAGGTAAAAACTTCCGTTTGATAAATAACATGCGGTCATGGCAGTGATACGTACGCGTCTGATGACGCTACTGAAATCGTAACACCTATTCAAAGGCCACATGAAGCTGCCCGTACAGTCCACTGACCAAACCGCAACGCACCCCAATCTTCTGTCGAACCAATGTTGTCATTTTTTGTTGTGAATTTCCGTAATCTACACTCTTAGTCCGGTAACGGCTAATGAAACGGCTACAGCCTAATTAGGCGTGACATACGGTGGATTTCGGCATGACAGGAGAGTGACCCTGAAAGTAGCCATGACAGTCCAGCGTTTCCACGTCATCCTAGACCACTTAGGCGTTACAGCATCATTTATAGCCGTGACATTAAGAGCTCCTCACATCATTGGCGTTACAAGCTGTTTGTCACGCTGATAATGTAACGCCGATAGAACGAGTAACGGCTAAATTCAGAGCACAAAAATAATAAACATACAATTTCAAAGTTCGGGTCTCACCGGAGGCAGCGTGCGTCGGCAGTGCTACGAGCAAAACAAACCGACAAAGCGCCGGTCCCGGGGCCCGAGCACGGTTGACCTTGAAGGTCTGGCGCGAGAGCACTCGGTTAACGACGGCTAACATGACGGAACGTGTTAAGAGGGACCTCTCCATTATACTTTTTCAGGGGGAAGGAGGGGCGGGCGAGTCGGCGACTCGGCGATTTTTGGACTAACCCACGGCTTCTTTTTTCGCCACGAGAAGGCGCGCAACGGAGTGTCGGACTCGGATGCGGTGCCTCGCCATTGTCTTTGTCTCCGAACTTACGGACCGGAAGGAAGAGTTGCGCTGCGATGTTCACGTCCGCAGACATTCGTGGCGTAGTGCGCGGCCATTGTGAATGTTGCGACTGTCAGGAGTTTATGAGAGAGACAGGTTGCCCCAGTGGAAGTGGGAACGTTGCATCTCCGTTCGGCTGGTGCTTATACTGTGGTCACGCGCCTGCAAGCCATGGGCGTCTTGAGTTTTTAGGTGAGCGTTTGGCTGTTTTTAAAATAACAAATTGTGCTTAAACTTGCCGAAAACTTTGAACCTCGCTGGATTAATTTGAGGCTCCGCAACATCTGTCAGAAACTCCACCTTCTTCAGAAATAGAACGCCGTTTCCTGTTTGCATTCTGTTCACCCTTAAAGACCAAAGGCTTAAGCATCTCATAAATATAAAGAACGAAATTACCGTGATGTACCCCACTGTCACCACTAATCATGGAATCAAAACTTTTTTTTTTTTTAAACGTCCGCAATAAATTGTTGAAACACAGTTATTCTCGTTTTCGACTCTTGTTTGTTTATTTCGAGTTGACATACGCTTGTCGCATATAGACTCTTATTTGTGCTCCGACCGCCATAAAAAAAAGAAAAGCAATTCAAGAGACTGTGATGTCTTTTGCTCAAGAAGCGCAAAGCACGCGGGGATAATACTTAGTCATTTGTCCCTTTGCAGTTCGCATTTCGAATTCGAAAGCGTTTACCGACATTAGCACTTTTGAACAGATTAGACATCGAATGCCGCCTTCTTGCTTTTTATGGCAGTCAGCAGCTCTAAATAAGAGTATATATGCAAGCATATCATCAGAGTCGAAAACTGTAAATTTATTGCATACGTTTTAAAAAAAAAGTTTTTTAATTCCACATGATTAATTATTTGACAGTAGGAATTTTATCTGCGGTAATTTCGTTCTTTATATTTATGAGATGCTTAAACCTTTGAGTCACAGAATTGAACAAGAGATGCAAGCAGAAAACAGCATTCCTGTGAAAATTGACGAGATATTTGCGGAGCCCTCAAATTAATCCAGCGGGGTAGTTTTCGGCAAATTTAAGCAAGTTATTATTTAAAAACAGCAAACACTCACCCTAAGGACGCCCTTGACTTGCAGGCGCGTAATACAGCACCAGCCGAGACGGAAATGCAACGTTCCCCCTGGAACAACCTGTCTCTATATTGAAAATACGGCAATCCTGCTCGTCACAATGGCCACTACACCACGAACATCTGCGGACATGGTACAACGCAGCAACTCTTCCGGCCCATAAATTCGGACAAGATGAAGAGGCACCGCATCGAATCCGGCTACTCCATTGCGCCTCGTGTCGAAACCGTGGATGATCCTCCCCTGAAAAAGTGGGGTCCCTCTTAGCGTCGTGCTAGTGCTCTCGCGCCAAGGCGGTCAACCGTGCTCATGCGCTTTATCGGTTTCGTAGCACTGCCGACATAATTGTATGTTTATTATTTTTGTGCTTTGAGACCAGCCGTTATGTTATCAGCGTTGCAACATCAGCGACGAGCAACTGTAACGCCAATGATGTGAGCTCTTAATGTCACGGCCTACGTGGTCTAGGATGACGTGGAAACACTGGATAATCATGGCTACTTTCAGGGTCACTCTCCTGTCATGCCGAAATTACCATATGTACGCCTGAATAAGACTGTAACCACTTTCATTAGCCGTTGCCGAAGGACTAGAGTGTAGATTACAGATACAACAAAATGACAACATTGGTTCGACAGAAGATTGGGGTGCGTGCAATTCTTGGGCAACTTCATATGGCCTTTGAATAAGATGTTACGGTTTCGATAACGTCGTGGAACCTTTGTACACTATCAAACCTTGCAACCAGATTCATTCCCTGGCGGAAGCTGTATATCTCTTCCCGATAAATTTTGATGAAAATCCTCGAAATTTTTGATAACATACTTCTAAAATATGGTAATCATTCAGAGGACGTTATCACGATACAAAACTGAGACCTGACAGTATCAACGGATGGCTGTGATCATCAATGCGCTTCGATGTGATCAAACAGCGGTGGGAATGAACTATCTGCCAGCGTATTCTTGAATGGAAATGCTGACTCATTCTTTCTCAATTTTATTACATGTCGATAATATCGCACTACATCGTTCGGCGCAGACATCCGCCGGCCGCTCGATATTTCTTGTGGTGAGAACGGCCAGCACGACCAGCATGTCCAGCGTCTAAATTTTGGCGCTCTGGCGCGTCATCCAGCTTCAAGCTCTTGACAGCCCCGGGCAACCGCGTTCTCACTAACTGACAGTCAAATGCACGATATGGCAAATAAAATAAATTAAAGAAACTTCGAAATTTAGCGCGTATTGCTCGAGGAACAGTCCACGTCCGCAGACTCGCCAGAATGCGGCAGACTCTGCGAAAGCACAAATTTTGGTAGTGAAAACGGCGACATCTTCATCATCGCAGAAGTAGCGACATCCAAGCAAATCGTCGAAGATTGAACAGCTGATCTCGCCGCCGGAATAGCGGTATGTGATAGATGTCAGTAACCTCAAATTTCAAACAATTTATTCTTGTTTTTTATCTTTCTCGTTTAATAAACTGGCCTCGAACGAATAATGATAGTTCACATACTAATATAATTTCGCCTGCGCCTGCTCACGGTGCTGCAGGCATAAATCGCCATACCTGCTTGTCACCGCTATGCCCTCAGCCAGTGTTACACTTAATACATACTTGCGAATAAGCGTATGATGCATAAGCCCATTTCTTTAATCCATGTAGTTATTAATAAAAAAGAGGCAGAAATTCAATAACATTAGATTCAAGACTATAGCTTCCCTTGCCGCTTAATTTCTTAGCGCGTAACCATAAAAAGAAACGTAGCCTGCGTCAAGTCGCACATGTTGAGCACATACCCAACATCTGATACCGTTGGAATAAGTATCACCTTATTTGTAGGCCATTTTAAATTCACTTAATGAATGCGTTTAGTAATGTACTCATCGTCTCGTCATCGTTCCTGAAAACGTTTCCTCCTGTTTTAAGAAAACAAACAAGACTGACACGATTAAAACAGCCAAAAAAAAAATTTAGGTGACATGGAAGGGAGAAAATTGGCAATTTGGAAAATATCCCGCAAAGGCAGATTTTTTCCCAACTGAGAATGTTGCTTTTTTCGTCAAGCCCACCAGCGAATTAAGCTAAAAAAATCATTCATAACATAAATCATCAAACTGCCTCATTAGGCTACGCAAATATAGCAGATAATTTCTTCCACGGAAGCCACCGCACTCAATATGACAAAATTAACTTTAATTTGAATTCAGCAACTGTAAAATCATTGCGGCTGAAGCGAATATATATTCCCAGTGTAACTCAAAAGACAAAACAAGAGGGCAAAATGGAAAATGCTCGAATCCTGTTTTTGTCTTTGAAACTACATTATGAAAATGTGCAAAACCTTTGCTGGCAACTCGGTAAACTGACACATTGATTTCGCAATCATCAAAATTACCACTGGCTCTAAAACATATATATGTATTTATATGACAAAACGTACTTGATATGTGATATACATAAACATATCGAAAATGTACAATAAAAATTAACAAACAACAAATGTCAAGATCACCTTTTTAGAACAGTTGCAGATCAAGCTATTACAAACAAATATTGCACCAATGGATTTTAGTTTCAAGCTTCAGGCAATGTGATGGCAATTAGTTATACCACAAAAGGTTCAGTAAGCGCTCTTCCACCATTTATTTTTTTTCACAGCATGAGACAGAGAAAATTAAAAACTCTCCCGAACCCTGCACTGTATAACTAATCGTTTCCTGCGTTCATTAATCATGAAGTGGGAGAGCGCCCAGCTCTGCCACCACTCCAAAATTTAGAAACAAAGTGGCATGCAATACATCCACCATGCCTCAATATCTAGCAGGATACTACCAGACTAGACTATGGCCGGACTCACCATACCAACACCAATTATGGATATTTAGCACCATAATAAAATAGCAAATATAGCTGCATAATTATTGTGCGAATATAAATAAAATTAATTTAGATTTCTTTGTTTAAGCACTCATGAATATTCATGTTATCCCTTTTCTTTTTAAAACAAATAGACGAAGAAAGACTACACTTTAAAACTAAAAATAACTGCAGAAGTTAACAAATAGTATAAGAAAAGCGACATTCAATGACGACATGCACCTTAATTCAGTTTTCAAGCAATAACCAAGCCTTATTCAGAATACATAATGCCACGTTCCCAATAATTTTTGGATTAGACATGACTCCCACTCAAAAAAAGAAAATGTAAACAATAAAAGAATTGAAAATTTTACCTCTGGTGAAGTGTCAAATAAATTTGTGTTCAATATAAGCCAAAATGAGAACATAGGTATTCTCAAATTTAAAACGAAGTAGCTAGCATATAGCTGCTATACCGTCATTCTCATTACTCAACGGCGAAAACTTGGGCGATCGCGCAGCGCGCCCTGGAGAACGTTGATAATCACGTGAGTTTATGGGCCTATGGAGACTAACTTTTAGGCAGTATTCCACTCTGTCACCAGATGAAATTATTAAAATTCATAAATTAGACATTGCAGGAAACAAAAATAAATCGTGAGTGAAAACCTTAACAAGTATGGCATTCCATCACACGAATATCTATCTGATTAATTTTCGTGTCATATCCCTTAAAACTAAATAAAATAAACTTTTTTCATTTTAATGTGGAACGACAGTGCATTTCACACCCGAATTTAAACAGAGACAGCAAGTCTTATCTCGGCACCGACAATGGCCGCCTCCGGCTGGCTTTCGCGACATGCCTGATCGTCCAGCGGCAACTCTGGCCCCGTCCCGCTCTTCAGACAATATTCTGCTGCGATACTTTCTGAATACCTCCTAATCTTCCGCAATGGTCATTATTACGCTGGCACTTGCCATGGGCAACAAAGCTGCGGACGCCACCATCTTGGCTCTAGGCCAGCTCTGTTGAATACGGCGGTTGTGAACTCGATGATTGATAGCCGCTCAATGACAGTTGGCGTCGCCGTATAAAGGCCTAGTTACGCTGGCTCTCTTAAATCATTAAACCAACGACGACTAAATCGCGATCAGCCGGAATTTTGCGGCACCAATATTCGTTAAGTTCAACTGGGCTGTCCTGCCTCAGCCTAAATGGGGTTTCCAATAGAGAGACGGCGATTGTCCTACGCTCACCTATCGCCGAACCAGCAACATAATGGTGTCCAGAGAACGCGCAGCGGAATTTATCGCGCCGACACTTATAACACTTTCAGTCGTGACAGATAATGCCGGGAAACAGACAGTGGAATCTTCAGACACGCAACACTATTGCTGGAGGAGATTATTCTGGAAAACATCATGGCAACAAATAATTGTTACAAGACGTATTCGGGGCCAAGCCCTTCGTAATCAGAGCACGTCGCGAAGAGCCAAAGCGCTTATGCCATTGTGTTGGTGCTGGAAGACCGTTATGTCTCACGAGATAATAGTAAAACCTTCTGAAATCGATTATTTATTCTTAAATAATAAAAAAAGTTTATTTGGTTCCCAAGCGTTAATAATGAATGAAAATTATAAAATAAAAAAAAAGACAATGTGACATTAGTTTTTGGTTTCCTTTCGGTTTAACCTGCGTAACGTGACGCGCATCATAACTGGAATTTGTTAGATATATGTATACAGTGTAACACCGGACGAAAGTTGAAGCTCCAAAGTTGGTTAGGTGGGCAATTAACTGTACTTAATCTAGTTAACTATCGTTATTTAATGACGATTTAGCTGCACTAGTGCTAATAATTAAGATCACGTCGTGGTACTACATTGTATCTATATAACAGCACAATTTTTGTTTTATTCAAAATTGCGTTTGCAAACGACTACAATCTCGGCGGTAAAAATGTAGGTACGAAGTTCATCATAACCCACAGCGGCCAGGACAATAACAGACAGAGGAAAACACGGCGCTCTCTGTTCAATCCTTGTTTAATCGAGCTTGTAAGTTATGATGAGCTCTTACCATATTGGCCCGTATGTTGCAGATACACGTTGACTATGTTCTGCTAGGTAGTATAAGATTTTCCTTGGTCGAGTCGGTTATGTTAAGACATATTAACAATATCAGCCGTTGTATATTTAGGGTTTTGCAAAATCTGTAAATGCAACATGATACAGGTATTCCTAAGATTTCTCATATTCATTTTGCTCAACATCTGGAAAAAAAAATTAATCAGAAATCGATTTACGCGTATTTAAGTTCGTGAAATACTGAGCAACCAGCCCTGAAAGATCACGTAAATCTTATATTGCTACATATGTATTTCTTGCGAAATGAGCACATAACGTGATTGTGCGCAAACAAATATTCGTGACACCCAGATGCTCTAACAAGTTCACTGCGTGGAATTGGGCTATCGTCAGATCATTCAAAGAGCAAATTTTGAATTCCAGCTATAACAAGACTAATAATTTTCTCACAAACTAACCCAATATTGGAAAATTGGCAATGATTTTAATAATATTTTGTAGTGACAGTTTTTACAGTAAATTATCGAATTGCACTGGAAAACTTACTTTGGTATAAGATTTTCGATAGTCTAAACTACTCAAAAGATGCACCGTCACGACCTTAGATTTTAACTTAGTTATGGCCAGTCTATTTTAATTACCAATGTAAATTTTCTTTGAATTGTTTCCTCAACCATTAATTCAAGTCAAAACATGACAACTTTGAGCAAAATAGCAAGATCATATCTTCAGAAACCATCGCTCGTCAAACAATTTTCAGCATTTCATATAGATAAGCAACAAGTTTTATTATAAAAAAATGCCTTTAACTACACTGCCACGTGCTCTACTAATTTTAATTTTTTAATGTTGTTATGATCATGCTCATAATTTACATAATATGTCGTTAAAAAAGGACACATAAATTCAAAGTAACTATCAAATTCACCAATAATACAGGTATGGACCCTGTTCTTATGCAGAAAACAACCAGAATTTCATGGAGCCACTTTTTTTATCCGTTCTTTCTACATAATGGAGCTGTCGCCAATGGTATACTAAATCAACATGAATGATTTGGATTGGGCTTCCGCTCCACTCTGCTTGCGTCATTAGCGCAAGCGTGCACTCCCAAAATGCTGATAAAGACATGCAATACAAGGCAAAAATAAATCGCACTCGGCGATACTGCTCCGAAATAATTGTCGCTATTATTAGTCATTAAACATAGATTTTGTTGGATGCAGTGAACTGCAATGAGCTAGATCAGTAGAAGGAGAGTGAAATTAGAAGGCCAGCTGAGACATGTTTATTTTTGAAAACCGAAAATCGGCATTTTTTTTGAATTGAAAAAGGGCCAAAACAAAACGTCTCAAACACCCAACTGCAGACTTGTGACCTCGTAGATGCGCACACACACCTCTCAGTTGAGGAATTTGATAGCAAATAATATTTAAGACTGTTTTAGTATCATTTGCACTACTAAAACACAAAAATAAAGGAGGAAATGGCACTCCAGGCTGTTTCAAAGAAACAGCGAAATCTTCTATTCTTGTCAAAAAATGATGAAACGTCAAATACTCAGATTATCAATTTAGAGAAAATATCAACAGAAAATGCTAGGCATAGCGGAAAACTCATCACAACCGGCGAAAATGAAAAGGAATATTACGGACGCAAAGTACTCCAGAATAAACCTAAACGACCAACAGCATAAAGTAGTCACCCATTTTATGTAATCCTTATTTTAGAGCCGTTGGCCATATAATTATCATTCTTCGACTCGTAACGTAAATTTAGTGCAACCCAGCAGGCAGCGCCAATGGTCTGCGAATACTTGGATGATGAACCAGCTGTTGCATAACGTTATTTATTAATAGCGCAATCTTGTTGCGAAGAGTATCGATCACCGAACATCCTGAGCCCGGCAGCGTTTTGTCTAACGTCATGTCATTCTTATGACTTAGTCCTTTGTCGACCTTTGCTCTTGTTCGCATCAGCGCATCGAGACAGCAGAAGACGACGCGTTGTTCTTAGTCTGGACTATAGCGTTCTAAACTACTGTGGAAAACTCAAGACATTGTCGTAATCTTCTATCGTTACCCTTTGAAACTCGCAAATGACTTGCTGTTCAAAATGTCGGCAATCAGATGGAGTTTCCCGCGTGAGCGCAGCGTGCTGCATTGAGCGCAGTAACTCGTCTTGTGTGCATTTACGCCTAAGCCCTGGCGCAGTGATGCCGGGCTGAAGAAACTTATTTCGCAGATATGTGCAGTGCTGGCAAGGCGGAGGCGCGAGTGCATGGCCTCTGAAAATGCGCTTTTATGCGCGGAGCCTGGACGCTCAACCTCATTCACGTATAACGTTTTACTGGCGATGTCCCAACTGTGACAGATTTTTTTATTTACGGCGACTTTGTTCTGTGCAGATCACAAAGTCGCAATGTGTTATTAGGAATGCCTGCTTATTGGAGTGAATATTTGTATTTGATTTCGCAATTCCACCAACACCTGGCGGGCCAGATTTATGACAGTGTATTTAGATGTTCTGAAAATCCTCTCGTTCTATCCTCAGCATCTGAGGATATTGCCGTTTTCACACGCGCAAATGGAATACGTCAGAAATAAAATAAATAAAATTGTCTTGCGGTCTGTATGAAATTTTAATCGTAAAAGTGAAACGATGCAGCAAAATCAATGCACTTTTAGACTGAGCATGATGGAAGACTGAGCTCAGTTAATCTACCAAAATACGCCTAAAGCTACCAAATTATATTCAAAAAAAGACAAGATACAGGCAACGAAATTGAATACTTTTACACTTATATCGATATCATTGCTGAACACCTGATAACGTAAAGCAACAATTGATACACTCAGAAGCCGGAAACTAATCATTCAGAAAAACTACAAAAAATGAAAATTTTAGTCGCGCTGGAAAAGGCAATTTTCTCCGTAAGGTCTCAAGAATACTATAAAACGGGATATGTTTTCCGGATGAGTTTCCTATTCAAAACTAGATTAAAACGTTTGCGATATCAATATTATCAACTGCATTGCAACCATTTATGAGTGCATTCTGAATACTGCTATGCGTTACCACGAAAAATTAGGGCAGTTAGGTAAAAAAATCGGCAGAGGTGCTACAACATGCGAAGATTGAAACTTTGTGTTAAATTTCTTCCTCGCGAAATAAAAAATTCAGGGTTGCCAGTGTTAAAAGTGGAAGCTGAGCTCTACACCTGACGATTTGGCGTTAGTATCAGATGTGAACATTTCGCCGGTGCTCCGCAATATTCTTTTCGCCAACCGTGTATTCCAATTTTATTATGCGGATAAAATCGTTTTCGCAATCAACAATATAAAACGTAACTACTACATGCCCAATGAGTGTGCCGTTCGAGTATTTATGTATTCTTATGGGCGTAGTATTGTGTGAAACATCACGACATTGTAAAAATACAATAGTTGAAATAGACTCACTCTAGGCGCGGTAACATCTTACTTTGCAATCCTCTCATGAGAGAAACAAAACAATATTATAACTTATTAAAACCTGCAACTTCATTTATTCAAGTTTTAAATAACGCACGAATGGAATATATGTGGGTCCTCCTGGAGCCGCCCGAAATACTTTTGTATTGGTGTATTTTCTAACATGAATAAAACTGGATGCAGCTCTTGCTTCATTAAAACCCTTGACTATCTAGTGTTTCTTTAAATTTATGTCTCATTCTTGTTCTTATAAAATATTTAACCTTTAAAAAAAAACGGCCCCTGTAAAAATTAAAAGTATCGCTGAATTCCAAAACAAGACATTCATTGGTATGGCTTATACGCTATATCAATGGGCCAGAACTAAACTGTATATTTCAGTATTTCTACATATTTTATTCTTATTCTTCACATGTAACGTGGTATAATCAATAAAAGCATACCAATGAAAACATTAATTTAGTATTTTCACTTTAATCAAAATTATTTTGTGTAAATTTTAACATCATGAGACAGGTTCATAATAAGCAAATTATGGAAGTTTGAACACCCATTTGATTTATGATTTTATTGTCTTGAAAAAATGCGTTTGTACTCATAATATAACATTCAGAAACTTGCACCAGGCAATTTACCTGCAATAGCTCACATGTACATGGAATCTTAAAAAAAGGCGAATCGGCAATTACTCAAACCTGTCCTTTGAATCAGATAATCGTTCACTGTAATCTTGATACATAAACGGACATTGCCGAATAGATAATAAACACGTTGCAAACACGCACATATATTCCAGTAGGTTCTTCAATACCTGGATTATCTTTATTACTGCCGCTATATTTGCCTATACCTGTTCGTAATAACCGGTAGGTGAGCTGGTCGGCTATTTGCAAGCTTTGGACCGTGAAATAAACGTGGGAGCTATCGTCGAAACTACTAGCCCGATTTTGAAGCAAAGAGGCCTGCAATCGTATTAAAGCGTCTGCCTTTGCGATTTCTGTCCTCTTGGGAGTCAACAGAGCCGAGATTTGGGCCTGAAAACTGGGCCTTCACAGCCGGACGACGCGGAAACCTCCTCCACTACGGGAGCGACTAGATTGCCGAAAGCGCGATATGTGACGTCGTCACAGATACTGCTGGTGAGAGCTGCACTTTTTAGTCAAAGTGCAAAATAAGTGGCGCGAATCATTTCAATTATTTATAAAATTAATTTTGTCTATTTTAGATCAGAGAAAAGAAACAAATGCAAATTAAAGAAATCTGAAATTCATCAGAAGCGGAAAAACGGCGCGGCGTGTAGTGGGTCGGAGCGCCACGTGGAAGGCCCCGGATTACGCGTACCAGTGGCCGTTTCCCTAGGCGGCACCGCTGCTGGCGGTATGGCAGCGCGAAGTGGACGATCTTTACCCCGTTTCTGTGGCAATGAAACGTCATGCCGAATTAACAATTGCAGCAAGCAATGCGAACGGCACTCATTGCTTCAAGCTCACACTTTAGTGGCGCCCTCTCGAGGCCGTCGACACGGAGTGAGGCAGCCGTGACCGCTCGCTGAGCTCAACCCCCTCCTCCGTTCACGGCCACTCAAGCAACGCAACGTCATGACGGTTATTTTTACTGTTTTGCTAATTTTAATTTGACTATAACCTAAAATAAAGCGATATTCAAGAAGAAAGGTTTCATTAAGTTACAACGTTCAATGCGCTCAGGTTCAATACTGCGAAAAGCCAGTAAAAAGTCATTACACTGGCCTTTAAGTATATTTAATTTGTGGGCAAGCGTTAGACTACAACACCCTCTTCTCAAAAAATGATTTCAGGTCTACACTTCATTTCAGTAAATAATTTTATACTGTAATTTTGCTACCTAACGTAGAAGGTGTATCTATTGACTCTATCAAATAATGATGTCTTTCATAGAATATGATGTCAGTGACAATGTCAGTAGTTACATGAAGCTAGCAGTACAATCATGCAACGAGCGATCACCCATTTTTACAGCGCCATGCTCTCGTTGACGCTTCCACGTTTTTATGCAGGAAAACGTCCCTCGGAAACCCCTATGTGAACGGCAGTCCATTCCTTGTCGGCGATAGATCACAAAGGTTCACTCTGCTACTCTGAAGGAATCGTGAGACGGTTTTAGTCGACCGACTCAAACAGCCTGTTTCTCCCCTTTCGATTTACAATAGCAAAAGCTTCCAGACAATGCTAGCACCAAAAGCACATCATCAAGGTAAGGGGGGGGGGCTTGTTGCGTCTCGCTACAGCACTCTCTAAAGGAAGTGTGATGCGCTTTGGGTAGAGTGACAGAACTGCTGAGGCATTCCGGGCAACTAGGATGATAGGAAAGTAGCGCCGCCTTTCCTTCCTGTTAGTAGGACACAAACAGATACTAGAGTACAGACGACTACACCTATATTAATAATAATAATACTTTTACTTATTGTTCCCTGTAACCAGAAACCTATGACCTTGATCGTTAGTAGTAAAACAAGAAAGCAATAAAATAAAGATAAGAAAGGTAGAGAATAAAACAACAAATAGAACAAAAACTCAGTAATGACTACGTATACATCAACTACATACATGCGCAAGAACTTTTAAAATTGGCACAAATCTCTATTGAAAACGTTGATATCAGATGAGTCTAGATAGTTTAAATGGTTTGAATGCGGCTTGATAGGTGATTGACCTATACAATGTACATATCAAGGTGATTGGTTGATAGGTGTCAGTTGCCATGGCAATCGCCATTTGATCCATTAAAATCTTAGAAGCTTCAAAAGAGTCGTTCTAAACCGGTCGGACCAAGATCGCTTATGGAGCATCATCGTACTGAAAGTGTTCCTGCCAATCTATGTGTCTTTGACGTTGTACATGAGATTCACTTATCAATCATGCTTATCTCCACATATCACTTACAATGGTATTTTTGTTCGTGTATATCTAAAGACAAAAATTTATTTTTGAACTCCGGCAATCCCCGACGGCCGCATGTGGTGGCGATGGAAGGATGTGCGCTTGTTTCGCCAGTGTGTGGATTAACACGCATCTCGTATTCAAGAAAGAACTCTAGAAAGCCACCAGTCACCAGCTGATTTACGATCGGCTGCCAGAATGGAGATTAAGAAGAAATTTCTCATTCCAATAACCTAAAATGGCGACTATACGGGGAGCTCGGCGCTACTCTTTCGCGGACCTAGTGACATTAGAGACAACCGGACAGCCGATGCGCTATCCAGCCCTTCTTCGACAACGTTATTTGTTAATAGTGTATATAAAGGTGTGGTTTGTCATTCACTGGCCCCCACAGTTTCATTATCCGCTCGACTAATCGGAGTGCTACTCGATGAAACTCCCCAAATTAGAGTTTCATAAGCTCGTCACAAATGAGTGTATTTAAATTCAATTTCAAGTCTCGCCTACCGGTTCCTATAACATTTTAACGGCGGTATTAAGTTGGGAAAAATACACGTAGGAGCATATAATAGGTATTACTATGCAGAGGAGTAATAAATTTACGAGGCTTCAAAGATAATTGTTAAATAACCTACCGTTGTTTTCGTCTTTTTGAAAAATTATCAAAATTACTTAGCGAATTATTCAGGAAAGGTATATTAAACAAAACTTATTACTCTGACATCGTGCGCTATAAACGTTTCAATATTTTACTCGCTTTACGGGAGAGTTCTTGCATGTTGCATATTTTTATAAACAATCAGCAATGACTGATCTTTATGCACTTTCTGGCTGCTTTAGAGCTGCTGTGACGAATAGTCGTTCCTTCAAAACGGTATAAAAACGCAATTTCTCATCTGCCAAAGTTTTGTATTCAACAGAACTTTATTGACTGCATCAAAAATGACCGAAACTACTATGAAAGGTCAATCGTTGAACTCATATTTCTGTAAAACTCAATCTGCTGATATACTTGCAATGGGGTATAAGTATCAGAAAACCTCATTCTACCTAATATTTTGTCACGACAACTGTGGCTTATAGTACTAGTGCAGGGAAGAAAAAGAACACAAAGAAGAGACAATATATCGAGCCCTTTTCCCATGGTGTCCCTTTTTGTTTATTTCGCCTCCGGTGTTTTTCTAACATGTTCGTTTAATACCAGCACGCCTGCGCAATAACTGCATATTCTACGGTTGTTACTACACTTCTAAATACATCGTTTATTTGAATCCATGACCATAATGTTTGCTTTTTGCGTGTTTTGTCTTTTTATGTCAGAGCATTCTTTTGTTTTCGTGCTCAAAATGTTTAGGCGCACAGTAACGTCCTTCGTCTGTTATAAAACCGTCATGCTAAAATAGCCAACAGGCGCTTCAAGTTCTTATTACGCTGCTAGTAATTTTGCTTCATGACTCAGTAAGTCTGAATATACAAACTTTGAAAGATTTACTAAATTTGAGCTCGTCAGGAAAGCGCCTTATAATTCTTTCTGCGCTTTGTCTGATTGATTTGCATCCTCATAAATTCAATATTTTCTTCTAACACTCCTTCGTGAATCGAGTAATGTATTGTCGCCTTCTTTAATACAACTACTCACATTGACCACTGCATGTCCCATTTTGGCACGTTCCGACTTTGCGGTTTTTTTTCCTAAAAAACAATGCAAAAAACGTGTGAATAACAAAAATTAAAAAAAACAATGTAGTGCTTGGGTAAAACATATGTGAAAATAAAAGTTATATCAGCAGTTTTATACTATGCATAATCCTACCATTACACGAACTTCTGGGAGCAATATTTTCAGCATCAAATAAATACTTGATATGATATCGACCACACGGCACGTGTAGTTCGGTGAATAGCTGAGTGCAACCAATTATTTCCCTTAGATTTTTAGGTCTACTCCCGATCACTACTTCCGGCTAGGAGCGCTATTAAAAATTGGCATGTATTATTCGATTTGCACGGATAATATATTCACTGACTGATAAAACGCGATACAGTATGAAGCGTCATGAGATTATGTAGACATGTTTTACAAATCTGTGATTTTATCAGATGGTTAAACATCGATTATCGCTGATAATCTCTTTACTCACAAACAAAAACGAGAGTTATCTACTGGACTAAGGAGTATCACTCGCCGCAGAAGAGTGGCGATGCTACTGCGGGCGAACGGTTGGCGGCCAGTCATACTTAGTCAAGCTACTAGCGCTCCCTTTCGACTCCTCCATACGGCGCCGAGCAAAGACGTCTACACTGCGAATTCCATGGTCCGAGGTTCGATTCCCGCTTGGTTCCTTGGTGACTTTTTGCCTGCTTGCAATTAATGGTATATACTATATAGTCATTATTGTGTATCCATAATTATGACTGTAAATGCCTGCCATGGATGCTTACGCATAGCCTTTATGGGCTACGGATGCTTTATGTTGCCTTGGCCAGCGTGTAATGCTTTCTCGTCACACTCGTGCGTCACACTTTTCGAGTAAAATCTAGCTCATAGAAGGCATTCTTTCTTAAAAGCCTACACATGTTTATACGTTTTGTTGTTGGAGACCAATAAATAATTACCCCTGCTTGCATACAGTAATAACCAACAGGCGTCACAAGATTTAGGTGTACGGAAAATAGCCTCACTTGTAATCGTAAGCTTGTAGTGGCTACTCAGTGTGAGTGGCTAGACAAAGAGGTTGCAGCCTTCGTACGGGGCACCTAGCAGCAACGTTTGACCCTGATCCAAAATTTGGCATGTGTTTTGTGACTTATAGTGTATTAAATAACTTTGATTGGGCGAAGGTTTGATTACATTTACATCCCCGGGTATTCTCTTCCTCCCCCACTCGAAGTTACCTGGCGCGTCTCTCGGTTGATTTAGCGAACTGCTTGAAAAAGAGAATACCCCAACGCCGCTGCGGTTTCCGCAGGGTTCTATCCTGGGTCCGCTTATGGAGAAGTGCGCGCCCCTACCACAGAGTCATGTCAGTTGCTTCGCGTTCCAGCCTAATAAACATTATGTGTTGTAGAAACTAGCACATATGAGTCTCGCCCAGCACCCGCTAGATCGCAGCGGTTGCGTTGATATCAAATTGCTCTCTTCCGGTCTCACGCCGCGTCAGTTATAAGACTTTGTGCTTATAAAGTAATGTACTTCTCTCGAGCAGACATTTGCGAAGTGCTCCTCCACATAAGATGTCGACCGCGGTATGAGATACAGAAGGATGCATAAGGTTCCTATATGGTGTCGCAGCTATTGCTGTGAGCGTATTGTGGATTCGCGAAGAACTGCTCACTTTTTGGCTAACATGTCAGCATCGTTTTCTTCACTGTTCTGCGACAATGTAAGAGGTGTGGCAACGTGCGACCGGAAACAAGATGATGACGCAGCACTGAAATAGTCGGCCCATGGAAAAACTGCGATGCAGCGCTCAAATCAGCTGCGCTTGGAAGTCAATCGTGGCACATCTCGCTCGCTTCGTGTCTCACGGGTTTAAACAATCTTGCTTCTCCGCACTTGTGAAATATTTTATCAAGGAAATTTAATGGGGGAGTAACCTCCCTTTGCCGTTGATAGTTATGCGGATAGTTATCAACTGCAAGTTACGAAGAAAGCGGCGACTGACAAAACACACATGCAAATTTAGGCCGAATAATGACATATGAACATGACTTAAAAATTGAGAAATCTTGCTCAGTGCGGCGTTACAGCCATAACTGGGACCGGAGAAATTTTTCCTCCTCTTTCGTAAAGATCCCTCAAAAGTCTGTAGAATTTGGCTTTCCGAGTGCTCCCCGAAGATTTGGATGCGTGGACCTTCCTAATCGGGCAATATATAAGTTGGAAAGTATCTTTGTTGTTTTGGTTTTAATTCCCTCAAACCTTTAGTAAAAGTTTATAAAAACAACTGCCTTTTTTATCTTCACTCTCGCAACGGAAGACACTGCGTCAGCACTTTCGGGATCCCTAGCTAGCGCGGCTTATCACAATAGCTATGTATTGCTCGTGTCATTTGATCTGAAGCGCTTTCTATAATAATACTTTGATATGTGTATATTTTCAATGCAAATAATCTAGCACGTGAAAACCTGTAAGGCTTGCGTGACGTGGCCCGGCAGTCGCAAGAAATACAATTTCATTCAAAAACCCTATAGACAATTGCAAGCAGGGCTAGGGGCCATAGCAGGGCATCTGGCGTCCGCCATGTCTCAGCACGGGGAGGGCAAGCACACGCCGTTGAAAGCCTGTCAAAGCCACATTCACGCGCACGCTTCACTAGCTGGTGCCCATGGGGCACCAGCCGGCGTGCTAAGCTTGCAATTGTTTATTCGCACCGAAAACACATACATTCCAAATATGCAATCTATCTACATTAACAGGCAGCTTAAAAAAGTCCTTCGTGCTTATCAAGAAAATTTTACAAAATACTCTGCTTAAGCAATCTGTTATTTAACAATATGGTATCGCCACAACACAACATGAAATTGCATCTGTTCATTGATACAAAGCGCACAAAATGAGATTCCTACAAAGAAAGGTTCAATCAGTTGTGAATACAATAAAAAAACTTTTCAAAAGTAGTTCTTTCTAACTGAACAAAATGTTCAACAGAATATAAATACTACAAAAATAAACAACAGGAATCTCAAGTATGTGGATAATAGGCAAAAAAAAAATATTTTTAAATGTGGGGTTTTTATATGGTAAGCCTAAACACACACGAAGTTTCTGTAAGCATAAAATTGTGATAAAAAAATAATGCGATTCTGCAGCATACCTTCCAATATCATTTTGTAAGCACAATATTCTTTTTTTCACTCCTCTTTATAGGATACCAGATTCAGGAATTTGCCGGTACACCGTTAAATGTACGAGGAATATAAAAAAGCGTTGTCAGCCCCTCTTCATACAAAGTATATATTCTTTGTGTAAGAAAGCCTATCTGTGTTTCTAAGAAGTCTTTTTGAAGGAGTAGTTTAAATTCTGTTTGGAAATAGTAATGCATTGTGAAAACAACGTACTTCAATAAATGCATATTACCAAGTGCTTCAAGTATAGAAAGCTTGTTTGTCTTGAAGTCGCCTACCATATTCTCTTCTTCTACCGAGTTTTTTTTTCGTTTTTCGACCAGAGTTTCTGGTTTTAACTATCATGTTTAACATACACTAGCTCTCCTGCATTTTAACCATTTTTATTAAACGTCCCTTGGTTTACCATTTGTATTTTATTGTTCGAATAGAATCAATAAGCTGTGACGCCATGGACTGATTCACCCAATATCCAATAAATGCGCTTGATAGTGGACTACCAAATGCTATGCGCACGCACTACCAAACACGATGTACGAGGCAGACACCAAGCAATGGGGTCTTGTAGAGAACCGTTATTGTGTTCTGCGTAACCGCGCTAGTGAAGCCTTTGAAGCATGCTGTTAAGCGCGCGCCCCGCGGTCCAGTATCACCCGGGTGAGCCATCAAAAACAAGCTTCAAAGGCTTGGGTAGTGCGGTACTCGGAACACAATAACGGTTTGATAAAAGTTCCTAATATCTTCCCTGTGGGTGACTCACTGAGAATGAGCTTGCGCGTAAGAAATCGTATTTAAATTTTTACATTTGCTGGTAGTATAAAGTAATCACGTTAAAATTACATATTTTAGACAAAAAAGTGAATCACGCTAAAAATAACTGAAAAAAAATTAATCAGGGTAATTCAATTAGTCTAAGTAATTTACTGCACAAGTAGGTAACCAACGTAACTAGAAGTCATTTCATCGTTTTGTTACCAAAAATAATTTTATTTTATTTTGCGCCTTGTGATATTGCAGTGGCTGAGGTTTGATAAGGGAGGAATGCAAAACACAACATGGCTTATCTTAAAGGGGCCCTGCAACAACTTTTTGACTGGTTTTTAATTTGCACCGAACCTAAGCGCACTGAACGTAGTAACTTAATGAAACTTTTCTTTTCTCAAATTTCGCTTTATTTTAAAAGTTATAGGCAAATTAGAATTACAAAAACAAGCAAAAAATAACCTGCTTCATGACGTCGTAGGTCCTGGCTTGAGTGGCCGTGAACTAGAGGAGGGTAGTGAGCTCATTCGAGCGCTCACGGCTGCCGCACTCCGTGTCGACGGCTCGAGAGGGCGCCACTAAAGCATGTGTTGGATAGGCTGTATGAAGCGGGCGGCCAGGACGGCTCGCATTGCATTTGCTGCGCGATTAAAGACTATTTCGGCATAACACTTCATTGGCCACAAACGACAGCAAACACGGGGTAAAGATCAGTTCAGAACGGGAGCCACTTCGCACTGCCATACCGCCAAATGGCCAAATCGCCAGCAGGGCCCGCGCCGAAAGCCTTCGGAACGCTCGGAACCGGTCGGATCCTCGAGCCGGTATACGACCGCAGCGCCGCCGCGTACATCCGGGACCTTTCTACGCTCGCCGTTCGTCGGTGCCTCATCCCACTAGCCCTTTCTAGTATGCGCCGTTTTTTCCGCCGCTTGGTGGCGGGTATGTCGACGGGTCATTTCTTGTTTCCGTACTTTATAAACTGCATTTGTTTCTTTTCTGATCTAAAATACTGAACAAAAACTACTTTCATACATAATTGAAACGGTTCGCGACACTTATATTTTGTATCTCGACTAAAAAAAAAAGCTTTTAGCGGCTCTGACCAGTAGTAAGGCCAGGACCTAAGACGTCACATATCGCGCGCTTTCGGCAACGCGGGTCGCCCTCGTAGGTGGAGGAGGTTTCCGCGTCGTCCGGTTAAAATATGACGCACTGATATTTAGTTACTCTCTCCGTGCCCGCTGGCTTGCCCGAACCCCAAGAGACATGGAAACCGCAAAAAAGGTAGACGCTTAAATATGATTGCAGGGCCCTTTTAACCTCTAACCCGCTAGATTTAGCTTCTATGTGCTTATTTACCACAATTTATTGTAGAGTCAGCCACAAATTTTATGCTTTTACTGAGGATACTTAGCTCATTGTTGACACATATGAGCACTATTTTGATAGTTCAATTGCGAATGTAATAAACTTAGCCTTAAGACTAGTCTGGGAGTACGATGGCGGACAAATTAAGGTTCGAGACACAATCAACACGTCTTTTTGCTGCTGCATGTTTTTACCCCTCTACATGAAAGGTTTCTCGCTAGCCGCTCAACCACACCTGCTCGCTTCCGCATAAACAGCCTGTTTTACACACCTAGTCCCGCTGACCATGCCTTCAAAGCAGCAATCTATATGCTACCTAGCAAGAATGCCAGGTGTTTATAAACAAATATTATTATGATTGATATAAAAAGTTTATATGGTGGAAGTAAATTCACAACTGGAATACCACTACCAATTACTGAGCGGAAATCGCATGCTCCACGAAATATGCGTAGAGCTGAAGACAAAATTGTCAAGATCTCAACAATTCGAAAACTTTCCCTTGATAGATAAGTTCGAATGGCACCTCTGGCATTCAAAAAGATTTGTATAAAATTCTCAAAATTAAAACGCCAAAAATAATTTGGTAAAAAAAAACGTACTTTTACACACTCTCCGGTGCACTGTGAATGATAAAACAGCAGAGGTTTCCAAGGAATGTTAACAAAATGGTACACTTCAGAAGGTGACACCAAATAAAATCCTCGTCATTTGTGTTCTTATTTCACTTCTGTTTAAACTGGCTGACAGTCTGACACTTCAAACCATGGCATGAAACCTTATGGTAGCAGTGTCGCGGCATGTGTTATCTACTTCAATACACCAAAGGCCACATTGAGATCGACCATATTCCTTTAACCTAACCAAACCTTAGTCCACTAGGGGGACTTCTCTTTTCACGAAGTAAAAGGTATAACCATATAAACATGTTCCGTTAATAAACTCAACGGTCGCTGGTTACTTTGAATAGAGGTGAACTGTTAAATTCGGTAGATGAATCACCTCGTGAAACAGCGTACGACGACGAGTTACGTCCTTTCGTCAAAACTTGAAATCGTATTTCTACCCCGAAACGCAAAGTCTACGTTAATGTATATGAGAAGCATTATATTACGTTTTAATTATGAAATCATAGATTTCAATTTCCGTTTTACCGCCAGAAGGGCATTATGTTGCAATGAATGGGTTATGTTTTGGTTAGCCTTTATTGCTTACGGATCTATTCAAATGAAAAGTTGCTATCTTTTCCGTGGATGAGAAAAGCAACTGGTTGCAAAAGACGTGGTCACTCCTTTATTTACATACGACGCTTAGGGTTATCAACCGTCCCGGATTCGGCGGGACTGTGCCGACTTTTCATAAAGTGTACTGAGTCCCACATCGTTCCTCTCAGGAGAGTTATATGTCTCGGATTTGGTCGAAAGGCCGAGTTAGAAATCTTATATGTGATCCAACGTAAACCCTCAATGTTCGCCACGCTGCGGAACGCGAAGCTTCGCACAGTCGCACGAAGCAATGCTGTGGTGTCTAGCGTTGGCTGAAGGTTTAGTCACTTTAGCATGCAAGAGCAGTGGCGAGCCGGAAATCGCAGCGCGCGGCTGTTATCATCATTTTGAATAAACCCCTTGTATCTCCCTTCGCCTCCCTCGTGCTGCACCCCCAACCTCCCCCGTCCCGACTTTCTTTATTGAAGAGTTGGTAACCCTGAGCGCAACGACCTAACAACTCCTTTGGGTCGGCATTATGTTTTAGGGCCAGTTTGCTGCTCTAAACTGATGACCAAGTATGTGACGTACTCTTCCTCCCATGTCGAGGTGAATCAGGACAAATCGAGGTCATTAACATACCTCAAGTGTGGCCTGATGGTTGTATCTTTCACCCGTTATTTGGAAAGTTGGAAGTTTCACTTAGGAGCACAACAGAAAATAATCATGCCTGAACGAATAGTGAACACTTAATGCGTACTACCAAAACACTCGTGCTTGCGACAAAAGCGGGCATTTTTGCCAAATGCAGTCTCTTGCAATTTTAATATAATTTGTTTCGACTGAACATGGCTTAACGAGGACATTTCAAGTGCAGACTATTTTCCTTCTAATACTGTTCACCGCCGCCGCTACCGTCACTATGCTTTAACTCCCCAGAAACCCGGAGGTGGTGTGTTAATCGCCGTGAATCAGTCGGTGTCCTCCATCGTAGACCTGACCTTGAACGCTGGCTTAGAATGCAATTCGAGTAAACCTGATTGCAAATGATGGTTGCAGCTACCCTGATCCGGAAACTATTATTTCCCTCCTTTTTTTTGGACAATCGATGTTTTTAATGATCACTTTGATACACTGGAAAACAAATACCTTGCAAAGTTCCAGGGGCACATGTTATGGTGATTTTAATCTACCTGGTGCTGACAGGCAGTCTGGATTTGTAAGTAATCTAAATACTTTTACATGCAAGCCAATCATCTCATCTATTAAACTTTATACATTTTAATGGCCTTGGTCAATTAAACCAAGTTCATAATAGCGCGTGCGGTTTATTGCGCTGATATTTTTCTTACAAATGTCCCGATCATCGGCCTCACTCTTGCGGGTTGTTTCACTTCAGAAGGTTGGCAGCTTATCACTTGCACCCTTTATTGTTGCTTTCCATGATAACTTGAAATCTGCAGCTCGCCTTTCAACTTTTTCAATAGATGAGATTATTTGGGTCTTGATAGGTTTTCAAGATTACGACTGGTCCTCCATTTTAAAGGACGTTTCTGTCGACTAAGCGGCAAGGTCGTTTACCACGGTAGTGAGAGATGAAATTAAAAATTTATTGCAAAACAATCATGGGAACCTGAAAATACCCTTCGTAATACTTCAAAGATGTCAATATACTCTAAAAATATAAAAACGCAGTGTCACAAATTTTACAAAAGCAATGGATCGCAAATGTGGTATGCTAAGTGCAGTATATATTGGTATTTATTGGTCTATTGTAAGAAAAACTCTATTTATTCATGAAGAGCAGTGGTTCTCAACCACTCATGTTTCCTGGACCCCTTGTGGATCGGCGGATACGATGGAAGGACCCCATTCGTGGTGAGGGGAAAGGAAAAGTTATTGATTAATTATGATAGTGATTTAATAAATGGATGTAACTGAAGGGCTAGTGTGAAGTAGACTTCTCTTGTTGAGCATATACACGAAAACTCACCCAAGAAATGAAAGGGTTTATTCTGAATCTGAAAAAAAGACAACTTTTATTGCCAGGAGGCAGGGCTTCGCGGACCCCCATTTGAAAACCACACTGATGAAGAGTGTGCGCATTTACAACGTAGTAAAAAATAGTATTTTCCACACAGATAAGTTTTAGAGATTTGATAGACAAGATACTAGAGACACCCGAAGGATATCTTTGCAGCGTCTCTTCAGTGATTGTTTTTCATCGGATGCGCCTCGAGATAGTGCATATGTTGATGATCCTGCCTGCTCTGATGTTTTTGCGGTAAACAAGTAACGTTTTGCAAAATTGTAGCGGCTATAAAGAAACTAAAGTCGAAACTGACATCTGGTACAGATTATGTGCCTAACTTTATGGTTAAAGGTTGTTCAAATCTTTTTCCGCCTATCTTAGAGCATATATTTAGTATTTCGTTGTCTAAGAGGTGTATTTCATATATATGTGGAAAGAGTTTATTGTTGTTCCTATATACTTTGCAAGTTGGAAATTACCGCCCCGTATCTTTGCTATGTTCTTTTGCGCAAGGTATTTGAGATAGTGGTGCATACCGTCTGCTTTCTATCTGCATGGTTTTATCATGGGGAGCTCGGTCAAGACAAATTATTGTATTTTTCATGATTATTCGGTACCTTTTCTTTGCAATCGTGGTCAAGTTGACGTTGTTTCTTTTTACATCTCGAAGGCCTTCGATAAGGTGAACCACGCTTTGATAGTGCAAGAATTGTCACAAAATGGGGCTTCTCTTGTTGCTTTTAAAATGGCTTACAACGCAGCGACCGTCGCTGTGTTCTACGCATTCCAAATTATTTCTCTGCATCCTGTTTGTCTGTTATCGGTTGTTTTATCAATGACATATCTACCTGTCTGGTAAACTCAAACGTGTTGTTATTCGCGGGCGATATCAAGCTCTTTTTGAGCATAAGTTCGGTTGACGACTGTGTCATTCTTCAGAGTGACACATCGCATAACAAAGTGGTGTCGGGAAAATTGCTTAATCATTACTCCAGACAAAATGAAGGTCTTGTTTCTCAGCAAAAAATCTGCTGCTTGATAAGTTAGGCCCACGTTTTCAATCCCTCAGAAGATTATCGCGTGATGTTGCCTTTTTACATAGAATAGTTCACAGGGGCATTAACTCAACAGTATTATGCACAGTGAATTTGAACGTACCAGCTAGCTCAAATGAGGAGGCTCTCACTTCTATCCCCACAATCAAAACATGTTATCACCAACAGCAGGAAAGCAGATATGTGTAAACAATCTTGGGCATAATTATTTTGATATTTTGATACACTACGTAAACCTCAATAGACAATTATATAAGATTATATTCCATCGTTAGCAATGCACTGTCGTGTTTTGTTGCATGCTAAATTTATTGTTATGTACATTTTTTTAAATAAAGTATTGCCGAGCACATTCTAGAACTGTACAATTTTCACTATTTCAGGCCATGGTGGTTGTTTGTTGGCACCGAGTAAAGGCATTATGATGATGATATCAAAGCACATCAAGTGTGACCGATTGCGCTTTGCCACTTCACGGACAGCGGAAATAGTTTTGCATCAGAGGCGCTCACACCTGATAATAAGTGAATCCTGAATCATGTAACCAGATTATACAGGGGATTTGTGATTTTCCTTGTACGGAGTAGTGTCCTGTAACCGGCATGACATACCTGCCAAAATGTGTTACTTATTGCGGAACGTCCGCACTTTGCCTCTATAATCGGTGACAGGTTAAGAGTTCAGAGCAAGAAAAAGAAGCCTGGGGAGTAAGAGGCGGGTGGATTTCTGGAAAGGAGAGGAGGATACATGCCCCTTTATCAACCGTCCCGCCTGCTTCCGCCTCCCCAGTTTTCGACTATCCCCTCCCCCTGGACTCCTGCCGACTAACAGGTCACGTTAACGGTGATTGTACCCCTGCAGGTCATCGTCTGCAGAAATGGCAATATCGTTAACAAGCGCTAATCGCAAATGAAGCGCTACACTACACGAGCAAGCAAGCGCAGCTCCAAAGTTGGGAAGCAGCCAAGTTCAGCCAGAAGTTGGCTTACCAAGCATTTCAGTCCATCTGTCGCGTTGCGCTTCCTCGCTTTCATAGGTTAGCCTAGGAGATGTTTTATCAAAGCAAAGTTGCGTGCACTCCTTTGCTACATTCTAATAAAAACAAGGAAAATGCAAAACAAGATTTTATTTGTTGCAACCGAAAAAGCAATTCGTTCTGTTGTATGTTGTTGTGGTTTTCTTTTTGTTTGTTTATCTTTTTATCGTCAAACGGAGCAGTTTCCTGCCTTCAAAAGCAGCAGTGCAAAATATGGTAAGCTTACGCAGCATATTCACAGACTTAGAGACTTGGCGTATGAGGTTTTTACTGAGGGAACAAGGATTTTGTAACATGAAGGAGTTGGAGGCGAGTTGACTATTCATAGTTGCAATCTACAGCGCAGAAGAGCAGTCTACACAGAGGGTGCGCACACCAGTAAAAAGAAATCGCTAATTCAGCAGCGATGACTATCAACTCCCGTGTTGTATTTGGATCATCTTCTACGCCGTTTGCAGATACTACCACCTTCGTTATTTTCTCTTCGTTGCTAGTTACAATTCACTAATCCTTTCTCGAATCAGGCTATAGAAGGGTTTGCAAACACAATTTTCGTCTAGCTTCGCAATGTTTTCAGCACTCATTCGTTTCTCGAGTGAGGCTGTTGAAGTTCTTGCTGATAACAGTGCAGGTTTTCAAGTCTGCTGAGCATCCGCCCAGTCCCGGCCATGGACGCCTGGATGTTCTTGGTTTGCTTTTTAATGTTGTTGTGCTCTATTAAAGGGAGGTAACTGCCAAAAAGAAAAAAAAGTGTGATACTAAACAACCTAATTGGGACAAGCACTGTCACAAAACTATTTTTCCGCACAAAAACAAAAGTTTTACAGGAATATTTATTGCGCGAGACTGATTTTAGTTTGCGGCTATTTCGTCCGTTTTAAATCGCGCGCCACAAAGTTGGTATTATACGTCACGTAGTGGCTGCTATACGTCACGGAGTGACGTATAACAACCACTCCGCGCGCGTCGAAAGAGCGGGAGTTTCAAATGTGGAGAAGTTGTGACTCCGACTAAATTACGTCCTGTGGCGTAAATATTGCTAGAAAAATTTTTT